>JBCEWC010006777.1:0-22457 GCA_038996855.1 Solanum aculeatissimum | reverse complement strand
ATCTAGTGTAATGCAATGTATCACGATAAACTCATTTTTAAGGGATTTTTGTAATTTTGCAAACGGTGGGGATATATAGAAATTAGCTACCTACACTACACAAAAATAATAATTAAAATTTGAACTGAAAGTGTCTAATTGAACCACTTCATTAAGAGTTTAGGCATTGATCAATAATCTGTTAGAATAAGACTTAGTTCAAGTATTCAAATAAAATATCTTGAAACAGATAAAATTTATATGCATAATACATAAATATGTTTTTTAACTTTATCTCAACTGACATCTACGCCCTTCGATTTCGAATTTGGACACTTCAACTTATACAAAATTGAACAGATAGACGCATTTGTCCTATGTAGCATCCTACATAACAACTTTATGTACTGCTTATTTCACATACGATCCATGTATCTTTTATTCAATATTATACAAATTTAAATATTTATTTATACACATTCAAAATTTAAAAACATAATTATCAACTAAAATCTAATTAAAAAATATATTTATGTATTTTACCTAATTTATACTCTTTATAAAAAGATCAATGTCATCCACAACCCAAAATTGGTAGTACAATGGTGCAGTATTTTGTGTCCTCCATTCATTCTATTGTCACCCTCATGATATTATTATTATTATTATTATTATTTAGTGTTTATTATTATTATTATTATTATTTTTAAAATTTAAATATGCATGAAAGAACAAGTACATATGTGTCTTACATGGCAATTCGCGTGAGATACACTCGTCTTGCGTGACAATTAATTTGTATTATGTCACGTAAGACACATGTATCTACTTATACAAGTTCATACAAATTTAAATATCTATGCATGTCTAAAATTGAAGAACGATATAAATATAAAATTCATATGTAAGGCTCTATTTTAACGTATTTTATTTAATTTATTAAAAAAATGTTCAAATTTATTTTTTGAAGTATTCAATTTAGTTGATAGTTATCCTTATATTTTATCTTTGAGTCCATGAAATTTGCACCATATATAATTTTCATTTTATATTTGCACTTTTCTTAATAGTTGATGAATTTGGCATTGAGACATTTGTCATGATATATAAACAAACAAAAGATTTTTAATAACAATTTTTTTTAATATATATATATATCAATATTTTTTTTATCTTTTTAAATTTTTAAAATTATTAATTATTGTGATTTACTGTATTTTTTACACAAATTTTAAATAATATATATTACTTTCTCTATTCTAATTTATGTGACACTAAAAGTAGACACGCCAAAGACGAGTTGCGTGCTTCTATCAGCCAAAGCAAACAGAACAATCGAAAATTATTCAAACAAGCAACACGACCAAAAGCTGATCAAATAACTCCCTTATTTAATTTGTGATCTTTCATGCTTAATGAATCATCCAATTAATGAATGTATATCCAGAAACCTAATAGTAATAGAATACTAAAAACAAAGATTCATAGAGTTGAAATATTTTAGCGTGAAAGGAAAGCAAATATATTATTCTGAGAATAATGACAAATGAATAATTATATTTGTAGATAAATAAATGCCATAAAAAAAGGATGATTTTTTAAATATTGTTTGTCATTGAAAACAAACATGTTTTTGTTTTCAGGGATTCTAAAATTATTTTAAAATTATAATTTTGATGATTTTAAGCTTCAATTATTGTTCATGATTGTAAATATAAGCATTTGATGATGTAAATGGCAAGTTGGCAACTACCATATATTGAACTTTACCTTATAATTTTATCAATATCTTTTGTTATTACTCCTTTTGTCCTGTATTAGAAATAATTTTTGTATTAATCCATTTTAATAAATAATCAATAGTGAAATGACAGTAGTCCATCCACAATCTTGTTCTAATCTTGAATATAATATTTAAATATCTTGAAGCATCATCACTAATGCTATTATCCATTTGCTTAGTATATTACAATTTTTTCAATATTATCCTTGTCAATTAAGTAAGAATATGCGATGAAGGTAAACTTAAATTTTTAAAATTGTTAAGAATCTATAGAAGAACAATTTAAATAATATCTGCATATACATTATTTTTTTAAAATCTAACTTATAAGATTCCATGGTATATGTTATTATCATTATAATTAATAAAAATAATTTAATTAAATAAACCTTGATAATCTTTTTTTTTTCTTTTAGAGAGGAGTGTCTAAGTGAACAAAATCAACCTAAAATAATTGTTTTGGATGTGTCCCAAAGCAATCTAATTATTAAAAAAATTCTTTTTTTGGGACTAATTTTGGTCAAAAATTTTGGTGCCTATAAAGACCGTCCATCATCCATCCACTTGTGTTGCATTAACAGGGAACCTAAGCAAACCGTTCATATCTCTTCGTGTGTGTGCCGTGTCTCTCTCTCTTTCTATCTGAATGTACACAAACATATATATGTGTGTTTTTGAGTGTGTGTTACTGTGTGCAAACAGGCTGTTTGCATTTTCTCCCTCTTTGGTATTCAGCCCTTTTTGAAACAACTTTCAGATTACGCCAACTCAAATTTAAGATTCTGGGCATAACTGGCTGTCTGGGATTTAGTTTACTTGAAGAAAGATTGAATCTTTCTTGATTTGGTCATCTGGGGTTAAGTTTTTTTGAAAAAAGATTCAATCTTTTATTGTTCTTAGTTGTTTGGGTTTAGTTTTTTGAATTTTGGTCATCTGGGGTTAAGTTTATTGAAAAAAGATTCAATCTTTTAGTTTTTTTGGCTGTGTGGGGTTAAATTTTGTGAAGTAATCTGGTGTAAATACATAAATTTTGGTGTAAAAGAAAGGTGTTTTTTAGGGGGATGAGGATGGGGGGTGAAAATGTAGTGGGGTATGAGAGGGAGGTAGAAGAAGAAGAAGGGGAAGACGAAAGGGAAATGAGAATGGTGGTGGCGCAAGGGTCTCCCCAGCAACAGATAAAGTTGGTGGTGGTAGGCTATGCTCTTACATCCAAGAAAACTAAGAGCTTTTTGCAGCCCAAGCTTGTAGGTCTAGCTAGGTAATTAATCCATTTTTCAATTCTATTTTGATAATTATGATAAAACTCTGAAGAAATGCGTGATTATTTGTTGAATTGCATTTACATTGCTGTTTATGTTAGAAATTCTATTAAGCAGTAGTGTATGTGTGATTTAGAATAGGTGCATTGCAAGTAGTCACAATCTAAGTATGTATATTTTGTCTAAAATATATGGTCCGAGAAGGAAGTTGTGGATTTGGTAGAACCCCTTCAGCTATAAATATCATGTGTTTCCCGTTTCCGAATGCTTCACATAGCTGCTTTGTTGGTTGATTGTTTTAGCTCTTTGTAGCAGGTTCAGTGAAGTCACCTTTTTAGGCTCAGACCTTGTGTACATATGAATTCATATATATGTGTATGTATGTGTGTGTGTAGATATTTATGTATATAAAATATCTGTATGCTATGTTGCTCCTCTTCAAAAATGTTACCGTGCTTGTGTTGGATCCTCCAAAAAGTACACTACTTTTGGAGGATTCGACATGCACCTGGCAATATTTTGAAGAGTCCAAGCAACACAGTCTTTATGTATATATATAAATATATATTTACATGTATGTGTATGTCTTTCTCTTTCTGTGTGAGTGTGAATATGTAATGTATGTGTAGGGATTTTATGAAATGCGCTTCACCCAGTTGAACTCATTGTCGCTTGAATATGTAATGTATGTGTAGGGATTTAATATATACTCCTTTTGTCCCATTTTATGTGGCATCGTTTTTAATCCGATCCAAAAAGAATGTCACCTTACTATAACTAGAAATAATTTAACTTCAAAGTTCCCTTTAATGAAATGATTTACAACTACACAAATATAGAAGGATTTTTTTTTACCACAAGTTTCAAAAGTCTTCTTTTTTTCCTTAAACACCGTGCCAAGTCAAATGGTGCCACATAAAATGGGACAGATGAAGTATATATATGTGTGTGTGAAATGCACCTCACCTAGTTGAACTCATTGTCTCTTGATATTGTCGGTTGCATTTGCTTTCATTATGCATAAAAATTGTTTTTGGGGTGTATAGAAGGTAATTTAGGATCCACATTTATTTGGTTTTGTTTGAAAATTTCAGATTCCTTAAATTCCTGCTATTGCCTTCATTATCTGATGGTTCTTGGTTTATAAATGATTTTTTTTCTTCACAAGTTCAAAGTTTCAGCTACTTACATCCATATTTAGATGTTTGCTTTTCTTGAATATAGTAGTACACATACAAAGGATCATCAAGCCTGCCCCTAGTAGTTTGTGACTGAGGCATAAGACATTGTTTGATTGATGTTTAGATTATCTATATTTCAGCCAATATTCCTTTTATTTTTTGTGACCAATATATCAAGAGAGCACTCATTAGTTTTATGTTCTTTATTTGTTTAGGATTTGAATTCTGAGTGGATGAGGGAGGGGAGGGGGTTAAGAGAGTTGAGCAGCTCATCCCATTGAGTCCATGAATTTCTCAATTGTTTTTAACTTCTGAATTTTGGCATCTAGATAACTTTTGATCATCCAAAATAAATGCATTAAAAATCTGTACTTTTGATGTTATAGCAACACTTTAGATGTGATGGATAAGTACTTGACTTTTTGTATTTGCTAGGAGATAATATGTGGTATTGGGTTATATCTGACTTTGTGTTCAGAGATACTAATATGTTCATTGAAAAAGTCTTGGTGGATAGAGTTACCCGGTATCTATGATGGTGGGTGATAGCAGGTACTGTGTGGAATTAGTCAAGGTACCTGTAGAATTAGCAGGACAGCAGGATTATCAAAACAAAAATGTTCATCAAACAACAACTGTCAGTGAGGAAATATGGATTATCTGGAATTAAAAATGATTACACATACTGATACACTTCATTGAAATAATACACATGCGACTGTTTTGTTAATTTTTAGTGGACTTGTTTATTCAGGTCTAACGCTACTATTAATACAAACTCATCTGGATTTTATCATGTTTTCTTTGCAACCAAATGGCTAACCATGCTCCTGCATTATGTAGGAATAAGGGAATACTGTTTGTTGCTATAGATCAGAGCAGGCCCCTTTCAGATCAAGGTCCTTTTGACATTGTGCTCCACAAGGTGATTGTACTACCTCATGTTACTTTGTGCATACTTTATCGTTTTGTGTCCGTCCTTCCTGCTTAGTTACATCCAGATATCCCATTAGTTTCTTCCCGGAAAAGTAATCAGTCTGGTAATTTTTCCCTGTTCCTATCCTACAACTTTTGCACTTACTGCAGAAGTTGCTAGTTCTTTTAAATAGATGTTGCTTGTTGGTGTATATATAACTTTTCTTCTCTTTTTCTCTTGCAGTTGTCAGGAAGCAAGTGGAGTCGTATTCTTGAGGTTAGTCTATATCAAAAGATAACAATTGATATGTGTTATGCAACAAACATGCATTTATGTTTACAAAGTGGAATACTTGATTTTTTTTATGACGTGGATTAGAGTTGGCAGTGATTGGACCGACTGTTTTTTGTTTATTCTTGTTCCCATCATGCATAGCCTGCAGACTGTCTTGTCTTTCTACCGTTATGATTTATGACTTCATAATTAAGGTTAAGCCTAATGCTTCTACCCAAGTGAGAATCTCTCTGTTTCATGGACTTATTAGCTAGTTTTCAGGATTGTATTCGTAGCTTTATAAACTGATTCATTTTCTCATAGTGAATGCCTGCACCAGCTTTAAGAGGAGAGGCTTAACCTAATCAGTGCCTTGAATCTTTTTAATTCTACCTGTTTGTAATGCAGCGTTGATCTTATGTCATCCATCTTGGATAACTGGTTCTTGTTCTAGTTTTAACATGAAGCTATTTTTTCTGTTTGAATATTAATAATGATGCGAATGTGGAAACTGATATATTAACTTCTTTTTTATGGACAGGATTATAGGCAAACACATCCACATGTTGCGGTCCTTGATCCTCCAGATGCCATACAGCAGGTATATAATCGTCAATACATGCTTGAAGATGTCGCAGACCTGAACTTGTCAGATGGCTATGGTAATTTTTTCACTTCTGTTCTGTGATCAGCGACTGCTGTCATGAGCTCATAATTAATTATCTATGTACAATTTCTATTATTCTAAAAAAGGGTGTCTGTTTTGTTAGTTGTATGCACCAAGATTGCCAACTTACAGTTCTTGGAATGCTTTTGATAAAGCTGTTATGCTGAAACAATGAGTAACTTGCTTTTGATTGCATGACAGGCAAAGTAGGTGTTCCCAGGCAATTGGTTATAGAGAAAGATCCTTCGTCTATCTCAGACGCAGTGGATAAAGCTGGTCTTTCACTACCTCTTGGTAAGTATATCTATATTTGGTTGTTGCTTATTTGGGATTAATCAACTTATCTATAATCATCTTTTGAACTTACACAACTCAATAGAAGGTAGGGGCTAGCCATCAGATCTTTACTTGTCATGTATGCAAGTCCAAATAAAATGGTAGGCAATAGTGGAACAAACTAAATGTTTTTGTGACATGTTCTTTTGTCTGAATGGAGTTGTTTTTGTGTTCTCAGTGGCGAAGCCTTTGGTTGCAAAGTCGCATGAGTTGTCTCTGGCCTACGATATGGTCTCTCTTCAGAAGCTTGAACCCCCGCTTGTTCTGCAGGAGTTCATCAATCATGGTATGCATTTCATTTACAGGTTAAATTTGTCTTTTTCATGTGTAGTTTTGGTTGAGTAAGTGAGGTGGTGATTCTTTGTTATTTTTTTGACTGTAGGAGGTGTACTCTTTAAGGTTTTTATTGTTGGGGAAGCCGTTAAGGTTGTCAGGCGTTTCAGTTTACCTGATGTTAGCAAACGCGAGCTGTCCGACAATGCTGGGGTTTTCCATTTTCCCCGAGTTTCGTGTGTTACAGCATCTGCAGAAGAAGCTGATTTAGATCCTAGTGTTGGTGGTAAGTCATCTTTTCTATATGAATTCAATTACATCATTGTATATACTGAAATATATTCAAGCGCACTTTAATATAGACACCTATAGATATGGCTTACTTTTTGTTTGGATAAATCATATAAAATTTCTTAAATATTTGATTCCTTGTTTTCAAACAAAGCGGGAAAACTTCAAAGATTCTTCGTCCATTTGATAAAATTATCATCTATTTTTTGGCTATAAATCTCAAGGTTAAGCAAGGATGAGATTGATTAAGGTTATCCATACTGTTCTTAAAGTCCTATCACTTTGGTTACTTCTTCACTCTTTTCCCTACTTTAATCTGTTCTAAACTTCTGACTGTCATCTAGAACAGTTGTAAAATAATTTTGTAAATTTGCCTCTCCGTTACATTCCATCCATCCACTTTATTGTTTCTTCGTTTTTATACCTTCCTTGCTTTGATTGGACATGTTTGTTTCTTCTTTTCAACTTCATTTTTGCTTTGGTTTGAAAATATTTTTTATAGTAATCCACTTTTGAGGTTTTAGATAGACATATCTAAAGTGAATGAGTTGAATATTTAATAAATATACACAAATATCAGTATGTACGGGGCCTTTTTAGAGATAGTGCAGTATTCAATGCCTACTCGCTATTATGTTGGTGCTACGATCCCTTTTTGCACAGCCCTGCCAGTAGGGTTGAGATATGAACTTGCAAAGGTATCACATTATGGATGTAATTGCAAAATTATGGTGGGGATAGGAAGTCCAGTGAACCAGTTGACTTAGCTCTGATAACTAAGTGACAAGAATCAGTCCTTGCACACTTACGGATATTTTCCCTTAAGCTGATCAAGCTGTTGGTCGCTCTAGTCACCTAGAGCTAGTTGACTAAATTAAATGTCAGAATTGTTATGATATATATGGGCATTACCAATAAATTGGGAATATGTTTTTGATCATGTTAGCACGCTTACTTCAGGTCTTATGCTTTCGAGGAGACTTTTAGTCATGCCAGAGATTTTTATATCAATCTGAACTTATACAGACCTTCTAGTACTTTCTATTTTTATTTTATCTTGATATAATTAAAAAGAGCTAGTATTGTGCAAAGCAGGAAAAAACATTCAAAGATGAAATGTTCTCAAATGAACTCAGCTACAATCCTATGGCTGATCGAATACCTATAAGTAACATGCTCTCTAGTTTATTCAACATAGCAGTTGTCGGATAAGACCTTTGATCTGCTACTTTGCCTTACTAGGCTTTTCTCAGTCTGAACACTTCAATTTGCTGTGATTTTGCATGCTGTCCCCAGTATAGTGTTAAGTTAATTCATTTTCCTCCTCTGCAGAGCTTCCTCCGCGGCCATTACTTGAGAGGCTTGCTAGGGAACTTCGTCGTAGACTGGTATTTTCTGTTCATTCTCTCTTTTTCTAATAGTAAATTATGACCAGAAGGGAATGAGTATGGCGGCTACATGCTCCATCTTCTTGTCTGTTCCTGTTCTACAGCTTCATAATGTGTTGTTTTAAAAGTTCTCTTGCAATGTGTCGTGCAGGGTCTCAGGCTCTTCAACTTGGATATCATACGAGAGCACGGGACCAAAGACCGTTATTACGTGATAGATATCAACTACTTTCCTGGTAAGTTATGTTTTCATCAGTAGACATACCTTGTCATTCCCCACTGTTTGAAAGAAAAACTCTTCATTTCCCTCGGAACCAACGGTTATGAAATTTCTTTTTCTTGTATAAACTTCAGGATACGGAAAAATGCCAGAATACGAGCACATATTTACAGATTTTCTCCTGAGCCTTATGAAGCAGAAATAATAAGGAAATTCATCCTGTATATAACTTGTCTATACTATAGAAGAGAAAAGGATATCATCCAGTCAGTACAAGCAAGGAGAGAACTTGTATAAGTGCTATGACTTGAAGCTAGTATAAGAAGACGCGGGGGGGAGAAGCACGAAAGAAGTTCCATCAACTGTCTGCAATGACTTCTGGCTGAAACATACAGTACACAATTCTAGCAACAAAGCCTGGGCTCCAAATTTTGTGTTTTTGTTCAAAATTTTTGACCATTTTGTTCTTTCTTTGGTTTGGTAGTGGATTGAGTTGAGTCCCTGGTAAATTTTTTCTGGAAAGTAAATGTGTCTGTACCTAAAGTACCAAATTTTTCTGCCACCTTGTATGTATATATATGCTTTGTATACCTCTTTGCTGTTTGATCCGCGCATACAACAACATACCCAGTGAAAATCCACAAGTGGGGTTTGGTGAAAGTAGAGTATATATGCAAATCTTATCATTACCTCGTGGAAATAGAAACGTTGCTTCTGAAAAAGATCTGATCCTTACATAGAATAACAATAATAAGAATTGCTTTAAAAAAGTGACAGTTTTGCAGTATGCTGCTCTGCATAGGGCTGTATGAAAGAAAATCTTGATAGTAATTATTAGTATTTACTCTTATCTTCAATATGTCTTATATGGTACCAATTTGAATTAGTCATCTTTTCTATGTTAACAGACTTTTGCTGTACCAATGTGCACACCATGTTTTCAATGGCGTTTTTCGGGAGGCGTGTAGAAAACACTTCTAGGCATAAACAAAAGACCTACATATATATATATATACACTTAATATTTTAATGTTATAGCCATTTTTTCAAAATTATATATGTATAGTGGAGAAGCCAAGATTTTCACTAAAAGAGTTCGAAATCTGAAGAAGTAGATATACGAACTAGTCGAAAAAAATATTACTATTATATATATATGTTAAAAGAATTATTTTAATCGGAAGCAGGAAATTAAAAAAAGTTGGTACAAGGTTGCATCCAACTTATGACTAATAATAGTTAGGACAGCAGAAAACAAAACAACATATTTCTTCTCAATTGGTTGGTGTCCCGCGCTTTTCTCAAGATTTCTCAGAAGAAGAAGAAGGATCTGTATAGAAATGAAAGGGTTTACACGTCGATTCTTCAAGTCCAATTCACAGGTACTCTCTACTGTTCTTGATTTCTCCAATCTAAATTGAACCAAAAATTGATATTTGAGGGAAAAAAAGATCTTGGGTAACTAATTGGGGGTTTGGGGGTTTATTTTATGAGATGTATGATTAGTTTTTCTTATTTGGGGATAGGGGGAGCGGAAATAGAGTAGGGGATTATAAGGTGATTGTCGAGTAATACTTACTTTTGGTAGTTGTGGAAGCAATTTTGGCTGAATCATTTTGCTTAAAGAAGAGATTTAAAATAATATATTTGGAAGGAAAATAATAGGATGAACAGAATCTAGAGTTGTTGATGCAAAGGGTATCTGACATTTGAGTTATGGACTTCTGAAGAAATTTACTATTTAGTTAATTATTTTTAACAAACTGTAATCGGAACATGTTGAATATGTCGTGGGGGAAACAATGAATATAATCAAATTGTTTCTAAAATCTAGATTAGAACTAGTTGACACAGGCACTATTAGGTTTGTGTATCAGAGAAACGTACTCCCTCCGTCACAATTTAAGTGTCTTACTTAGCTTTTTGGTTCCTGGTTAGTCCCAAAAAGAGTAGATCTTTCTATACTTAGTAAGTTTTTAAATTCCAAACATGGCAAGTTTAAGACAAGAAGATTTAGAGGACTATATACATCTTTAGTTTAAGACTATAAGATTTAAATTTTTTTCTGTATTTCTTAAATGGGACGGAGGGAGTATGTATTAGAAGATTTAGAAGCAGGCATGGTTGTTTTATGTAATTTGATTTAGCCTCGAAGCAATGTCTTTGCTCTTCTAATATTGTTATGTTTCTTGTGAGTCTTGCATGCCAAACCTGTATTTTATTAGAATACACACATTTTTTGCTGTCCTTCTCTTCAAGTGCATTCATGAAGATTATATTTACCTGACAGAGCCAAAAGGAAAACAGAGAAAACACTGGCAGCTATGACGCTATTAACATCATCCTTAACCATGACTTCTCGGAAGGGTTGCACTTGTGGCGCACCAATTGCTGCCAGGCATTTGTTGTTCCAGGGGGTTCTGGTAACCATAAAGGAACTGCAGAAGATGTAGCCTGTTCATATGCTGTTGTCACGAATCGCACGGAATGTTGGCAAGGCTTGGAGCAAGATATCACAAGTAGAATTACAGCTGGTTGTGTCTACTCAGTTTCTGCTTGTGTTGGAGTCTCTGGTACTTTTCATGGTTCTACTGACGTCCAGGCTACATTGAGACTTGTTTACCAAAATGCAGATACAAGCTATTTATTTATTTCAAAGTTAGAGTCTCTATCTTTATCCTTATTATCACTTTTTATTGTTTATGGAACATCTATAACGTTAGCACCTTATTGCATGCAGAAAATCTATTACGGGGGAGGGTTGGCATATGTTGGAAGGTTCATTTTCACTGTCAACTATGCCCGATCAAGTTATCTTTTATCTCGAGGGACCTTCACCTGGATCTGACCTGCTCATAAAATCAGTGATCATCAGTTCCCCCAGTAGCACTGATTATGAAGTAAGTTATTGCTGTTCTGAAAATCCTTTTTGTATCCATACAAAACAAACAACGGAAGTCCCATTTATGACTTGTGTTGATTTTTTGTCGATTATAACAGCTTATACTATCTGTTCTATAACTTAAAGCACTCTTACCTTTATTCTTGATAGAGTTCTAGGCCAACATCCAGTTGTACCGATAATGAGAAGATCATAGTAAATGCAAATTTTGATTACAGCCTGAATAGTTGGTCCGGAAGAGGCTGCAAGGTTGTTTGCCATGACTGTATGGCAGATGCAAATATCAATCCAGCCTCTGGAAAATACTTTGCATCTGCAACAGAGCGCACACATAGTTGGAATGGGATTCAGCAAGATATTACGGGGAGAGTAAAGCGAAAGCTTGCTTATGAGATGACTGCTATTGTTCGGTTACATGGTCACTATGCCAATAGTGCAGATGTTCGGGGAACATTGTGGGTTCAAGCAGCTGATAACCGTGAACAGTACATAGGCATTGCCAAGTAAGTTAATCCAAGTTCCACTTATGTAATGTACACGTGTCTTTTCATTACTTAAGATTTCTTTATGTTCTTGGGAAGCACCCACGCTATATACAACATTTTACCATTATCAGTTATGAGCATAGATGTATGGAGCTTCTCCACTAGCATTTCTTGTTCTGTATTCTGGCCGACTGCTTCAAAGAATTTGTTCTTAAATAGACGATACACTGTCCTTGGTCATGAAACTTCTTTAATGCTATCAGACTAGAAATAATGTTACATGACTGGATCAACCTATACCCTTTTTTACATCTATAACATTTTATATATTGTAGTCTTAGTCAATATAAATCCTACTTTGTGGGATTACACTGGGTATGTTGGTTGTCGTTGTAGTCTTAGGCAATATAATCGCCTTATTAACATAAAGGAATTTCTGATATTAACTGGTTGTTTCTACTGAATTGTATGTAGATAATCATTTCTCTACCAAATTAGCAATCACTAGCAGGAGCACTGCTGTAACTTTGTATAGAATTTGATAATTTTCTGTAGAATGAAAATCACTATATCATTTATATCTTGACATTGATTTTTCTTCACATTCTTGGAATCAATTTTGATATAAGCTAACTGAAGTGCACCAACATAATAGATATATGGTGGTTTGTCTTGATAAATTATGTTCTTCTCCCTATTTTCTCTTGTTTTTTCAATTACTGTGCACATTGAAGTTTCTCGTAAAGTGACTTAACAAAAGCTAGTGGTCTGCAGAGTCCAAGCCACAGATAAAGAATGGGTGCAATTGCAAGGAAAGTTTCTTCTAAATGACTCCCCATCTAAAGCTGTTATCTTTTTAGAAGGTCCACCTCCAGGCACGGATATCCTCCTCAATAGTTTAGTTGTACATCACGTAGTTAAACCTCCTCCTCCTCCACCACCAGTTGTTGAGGTTAGTTGGTTTGTCATTTTTTTTCTTTTCTTTTTAGCATGGCAATAGTATAGGCATAAAGGCCTTTGGAAGTATTATGTTGTGCATCTTATGCTGGCTAGCTGCCACTAGAAAGTTCCCTCAGTTTAACATTTAATGTTTCATGTTTCTCCCAACATATTTCAAAGCCAAATAGCATTTAAAGAATTCTTTCAGTTTTTCTCTCTTTCAGAATGCAGTTTTTGGTGTTAATATAATCACAAACACCCATCTGAATAATGGCACAAATGGCTGGTTTCCGCTAGGCAATTGCAGAATGAGTGTTCAAACAGGCTCGCCACACATAATTCCTCCAATGGCTAGAGATTCCCTTGGTGCTCATGAGAATTTAAGTGGCCGTTATATTGCAGTGACTAATCGTACCGAGACGTGGATGGGTCCTGCTCAAGTAATCACAGATAAAGTTATACTCTATTTGACCTACCAAGTATCTGCATGGGTTAAAGTTAGACAAGCATCAGGCCCTCAGAATGTAAGCGTGGCCCTTGGTGTAGATGAACAATGGGTTAATGGGGGCCAAGTTGAGGTCCACGATGATCAATGGCATGAAATTGGAGGATCTTTTAGACTCGAGAAGCAAGCAGCTAAAGTGATGGTGTATGTTCAGGGTCCTGCTGCTGGGGTTGACCTAATGGTAGCTGGACTTCACATTTTTCCTGTTGACCGATGTACAAGGTTTAACCACTTGAAGAGACAGACGGAGAAGGTAATATCTAAATATTTCTGTTTTGTATTTTCAGTTGTCATTCCAGCGTTACGATTTTCATGGCCCGTGAGATGCTTTTAAATGCTTATGTACTGTTGCTAACACTGCATCTGAAAGCTGATCTGTGACATTTTACTGATTGCTGCAGTGAAGCTCTGGCATTATAAAGAAAAAAGAATGGTGTTACTTGTGGTAAAGTCTTTGTTAAGCAATTTACCATGAAACTCACACATATTGTATTCTTAGATTCTTCCTTCTTATCTGAGTTTGCAATAATACGGTTTAAAACAGCTCATCAAACATTTACGAGATCTGTGTTAGTGTTTTGATGTGTTTTGAGATTAGATGGCTGTTCTTTCAAAATTCTCTTCAATACTATGGCAACATGTAAAATGTATAGCTTTTTTGGATGTGATCAGTTATGTGTCTGACAAAAAGTAATAGTTCTTTTTCAGATACGCAAGCGAAATGTCATCTTGAAGCTCTCTGGATCAGACTCGCACTGTTTGCTTGGCATGTCTGTTAGAGTTAGACAAAAGCAAAATAGCTTCCCCTTCGGATCGTGCATTTGCAGAACTAACATGGACAATGAAGACTTCAACGATTTCTTTGTCAAAAACTTCAATTGGGCTGTCTTTGGAAATGAGCTGAAGTGGTACAGCACGGAAGCACAGCAAGGAAAATTCAATTACAGAGATGCAGATGAGCTCCTAGACTTCTGCACAAGACACAACATTCAAGTTCGCGGTCACTGTATATTTTGGGAAGTGGAGTCCACTGTTCAAGAATGGATACATTCATTGAACAACAATGACTTGATGATAGCTCTTCAAAACCGTCTATCTGGCCTGCTTACACGTTACAAGGGGAAGTTCAAACATTATGATGTGAATAATGAGATGATGCACGGTTCTTACTACCAAGAACGGTTAGGTAAAGACATCTGGGCAAATATGTTCAAGAAAGCACACCAATTGGATCCTTCCGCAATCCTATTTGTAAACGATTACCATGTTGAGGATGGCTGTGATACACGTTCATCCCCTGAAAAGTACATCGAGCATATTCTTGACCTCCAAGATCAGGGTGCACCAGTTGGAGGAATAGGTATTCAGGGACACATCGATAGTCCAGTTGGACCTATTGTCTGTTCAGCTCTTGATAAACTGAGTATTCTTGGACTTCCAATCTGGTTTACTGAAGTTGATGTCTCTTCTACTAACGAACACGTTAGAGCTGATGATTTAGAAGTTATGCTTCGAGAAGCTTTTGCTCACCCTGCTGTGGAAGGTGTAATATTGTGGGGATTCTGGGAGTTGTTCATGAGTCGAGAAAATGCACATTTAGTGGATGCAGAAGGCGATCTCAATGAAGCTGGAAGACGATACCTTGCTCTTAAGCAAGAATGGTTATCCCACATTCATGGCCATATCGATGACCAAGGTCAATTCAGCTTTCGGGGATTCCATGGCTCGTATGAAGTAGATTTCATTACTGCTACCAAGAAAATTACCAAGACGTTTATCGTTGACAAGGGTGATGATGCACTAGTAATCTCCATTGATATATAGTACTGATTTTGACTCATAAAAGGCCTTATAGTATGACAGTGAATTTGGAGGATATTGTCTGTACATGTTCTGAAAAATGTGATTTGTTAATCCTGTTGTATCATTTCAAATGAATGAACAAAGAACAATTCCATAGGTTAATATTGGTTTTGATTTTTGAAGAGTGTGTCTCGGAAACAGCCTCTCTACCTCTTGAGGTAGTGGTAAGGTCTGCGTACATTTTTACCCTCCTCAGACCCCATTTGTGAGATTCCACTGGGTATGTTGTTGTTTGTATTTTTGAAGAGTGTGTGTTCATTCACACTTCTAAACAAAAAAAATTTAGCAATGGACAAATTTTATGACTAAATAATATGCAAAATTTGTGACTTCTCCCATCAAGTGTATGGTAGCTAAGGATCTTGAACTCGAGCATGGGCAATGGTGAAGTCAGAAATTTACTAAAGGATGTCAAAATATTGAAATTTACTAAAGGGTGTCAAAATATTAAAAAGTAGAGAAACATTAAAAAAAAAAGAGGAGACAACATATATGCGTGAAAGTAAAATTGTAACCTAACCAAATAGTGTAATTTTCCGATGAAAGAAGCTAGAGTGATTTAATTTGATACCTTTTAGCTATGCTCTACCACTAGCTTCGGGTGTGGAGTCACTTTTGTTAGAAAATGCTTTGTCATGGACTTCCTGACGTGAATCTAAATAATGCGAAATATCGGATCGGAAACAAAAAAAGAAACCATGCTCCCTCAGCTTCATATTACTTGGCTCATGTTGATCTGACATACCCCTTAAGAAAATTTTAATTAGAGGTGTATTTTACTAAACTAACCTTATTAATCATACTTTGAAATCCTAAATTTGACTACTAATACTAAGAATAGTATGAAAAAAAGGTAATAAAAACTCTCTTAATTTGCAAAAAGGAAACGTCTATTTTTATTATGGAAAAAGTTCAAAAATGCCCTTAACGTATTGAAAATGGTTAAAAATTGCCCTCCTTCCAACTTTTGGATAAAAAATGCACTTAATGTGTAGAAATGATTCAAAACTGTCCTCGTTTCACCTATTGGATCAAAAATATTCTTAGCTTATTAGAAATGTTCACATTTACCCTCCTCAATATTTTTTATATTTATTAGAGTCAAGTAAAATGAAATGAATGAAATTATATTTTACGATCAAAATTCAATTCTTTAAATGCAGAAAAAGACAAAGAAGAAAAGTACAATAAAAATATAACTAAAAACAGCCTGGTTATATTTTGAGAAGTTATTAAAATTAATGATTGGTAACATTTTACTAATAATAATGAACATAATATCTAAAATGGTAAGTTTTCTTGTTCCTAAATTGCATGTATTATTAGTACTATTCTCTTTGTTCAATGTATTGCTTTATTTGAGATTTAATATTCACTGCACTTGTTTTTATCAAAATAATAATAATAATAATAAATAAAAAATTGGGTAAATTCTTTGGCAAAAAATTCTATTTACTTTTTCCTAGCCTAGCCTAAAATAGGTAGTAAAAATTCTCAAAATGAACTTTAGTGTATTTATATCTACCACACCAATAATTAATGCTAGGATTTTATCTCCATAAGGTTAAGATTGCATCATGTTCTATGCTAGAATCGTGTCAATTCAGTGTTCGATATCTGTTTTACAATCTAAGTATTCATCTGTATTTATATTGAGTAGGGTTTATTTGAAGATAGTGTTTCATATCAAGAATTTTTTCGTATTCAGAAGAAATAATCAATAATTAATGCTAGGATTTTATCTCCATAAGGTTAAGATTGCGTCATGTTCTATGCTAGAATCGTGTCGATTCCGTGTTCGATATCTGCTTTACAGTTTAATTAATGTGTATTTGTATCAAGTACGATTCATTTAAAGATAGTGTTTCATATCAAAAAAAAATTCTTATTCAGAAGAAACAATCAATAATTAATGCTAGGATTTTATCCCCATAACGTTAAGATTGCATCATGTTCTATGGTAGAATCGTGACGGTTTAGTGTTTGATATTTGTTTTAGAGTTTAATCAATTTATATTTGCATCGAGTAGGGTTTATTTGAAGGTAGTGTTTCATATCAAGAATTTTTTCATATTCAGAAGAAACAACTCCATCTACTGCATATTATGCGATGTGTTATTAGCTTCTCTGAAAATGTGTTGAACTTGAATGATGTTTGGTTAAATATGGATTTTTAAAGAAGATTAGTATATATATATATTATTATTTTTTAAAATTTATAGTCGAAATGAATTATTGATATTTGTATGACTTTAAATCATTTCCTTCCAAATTAATTGAACATAATATATGCATAATTTTTGTATCTTATGGGTATAATTATGTATAACCAATATAGTGGCGGAGCCACATAGGTATTAGAGGATTCCTTCGAACCTCTTTCGGCAAAAAATTATATTATTTATATGTGGTAAAATTAATTTTTTATGTATATATAATAAATGTCGAGCCCCCTTCGGTTAATTCTTGTGTCTACTTCTTAAAATTTTGAACTCCGTTACACAAAATCCTTACTTCGCCACTGAATATATATATATATAGATCGTTCATGAAAGAGAAATTTCTTCAAGCTTTTCTACTATCTTTTTTAATTCGTTAATCTCAGTCGTTACTGCTTCTACTTGCCTAGTTATTTTTGTTACTAGCTACATTATTTTGATATATATATAACCAACTATTTATATAAAGATATCAATAATCGGTATTTATATCAGATCAATAAATTAAAATAGATGTGATGTCCTCATGGGGTTGTACCATCCTTAAACGTCAAGTCTTTTCCATTTTTTTTTGGCCTTTCCATTTTTCTTCTCCATTTATATATATATAGACTTGCTTTATATTTTTCAAAATTACATCCTTCTTGTATTCTTCTTCTGCAAAAATGATGCAAAGAGTTGTATTTTTCAGCAAATTAATTCAATCTTCTTCTCTACCATCTAAGGTTAGTCATCGTATTTTTCGCGTTAAATATTTGACTAAACATGATAATTCATTGTGACAATTGGTACGAACGTTGTGTATATGTATAGAGAGATATACTTATGTTATCCTGACCTTCTAATCAATCGGTCAATCACGCTATTCTTATTAATCGTATATAGTTCAAGTTAAAAAAAAAATGAATATAATACGTTTATCGAGTTGACTAGAGATTTATGGTTTGTTATTTTAGGTTGGAGCTAGGTACTCTACAGCTCAGGCTGCAACTTTTATGCAAACTATAGTTCAAAGGTATGTCAATTTTTATGAATTTTAGAGGGACTAACATATAGATATTTTTGCAAAAAAATTACTAATTTTGATTATATTTTTTTTTTGTTGAATTGATAATAGTGATGATGAGTCCAATATTGACATTGATTGGGAAAATCTTGGGTTCAATTTAATGCCTACTGATTATATGTACCAAATAAAAAGTTGTAAAAATGGTCATTTCAAACAAGGAGAGCTTAATCCATATGGCAACATTCAATTGAGCCCCTCTGCTGGTGTCTTAAATTATGGACAGGTATTCGTCACTAATCTATCGCTAAATTGCTTGTATCTAACAAATTTTTTTGATGATCTGTCATTATATAGGATTTTTATTGACAAAATTTTCATTGAAATAGGGTATTTTTGAAGGTACAAAAGCGTTTAGAAGAGATGATGGACGTGTATTTCTATTTCGTCCTAAAGAAAATGCAATGAGAATGCAAATTGGTGCTGAAAGAATGTGCATGCCTTGTCCTTCCATTGATCAATTTGTGGATGCTGTGAAACAAACTGCTCTGGCTAATAAACGTTTCGTAATTTTTCATCGCTTTAACTTTCTTTTTTTTTACGCTATGGAAAAAAAATAAGAATTAGTGACGGATAAATTATGTCGTGGGGTTATCAAAGATGCATGAAGCTAAGGGCTTTTTTGCTTTGTTGTTTCTTATGACCCCACTAGAGGGTCATAAAGACCGTTAATCATGTTGTGGTTCGGGGTGGAGCTAGAGTATAAAAAGAAAGTTTGGAAGAATTCAGTAATTTGGTTCAAATATAAAGGGCGTTTGACCATAACATGTTATAAGTATTTGAAAAACGTAGTTTTTATTTTCAAAGTAGAGATCATATTTTGATAATTGGCCAGGAATACAAATTGGAGTTGTTTTTTATTTTTTGTAAGTAATTTGGAATGAAAACAGTTTTTCAGTGTTTTTCAAATTTCTGAAAATTCTAAATGTAACTCAAAGTTGAATTTCAAAATTTTATGACCAGATGTCTTTTATGGAGTTCAACTCCGAAAAAAGTTAGAAAAAAAAATCATGGTCAAACGCTTCCTTAGAATGCACAAAGTCTCCTTAGAATTCAAGGATACGGTGCTACGAGCCTATAGAACAATCCTTGTTCTAGTAAGATCGTAGTTACAAGCTATTTAGCGACAGATTAGCTACAAATTTGTAGCTAATATATATATATTTTTAGCTTTTTTGATTAAATTTGGAATTATAATTTAATAAAGTTATTTATTTTATTTATTGAACAAGTGTAGATTCCTCCTCCCAGAAAAGGATCTCTTTATATAAGACCTTTGCTTATCGGAAGTGGACCAATTCTTGGATTGGCTCCAGCACCAGAGTACACTTTTCTTGTCTATGCTTGTCCTGTTGGAAATTATTTCAAGGTCAGTTAAAATTTTCAAATATTATTAGACTATTTAGAAGGAAAAAAAATAGTTCGAGCTGAAGGCAATAGATGCACGCGGTGCATTCATTATCTCAATTTCTAGTACACGTCTTACGATTTTTCATGTAGGAAGGGACGGCACCATTGAACTTGTACGTTGAGGAAGACCTTCATCGCGCCTCGCGTGGTGGAGCTGGAGGTGTTAAAAGCATTACAAATTATGCCCCAGTAAATAGTTTTTCTATTCATACATCATCTGTCTCATTATTTGTGACACTATTAGTTATTACTGAGTGAAACTATTAAATACTTCGATCCTCATACTCCGAACACCTAATTTTGGGCCCCATATATATATATTTATGCAGGTTTTGCGAGCTATAAAAAGTGCAAAAGAGAAAGGATTCTCAGATGTATTATACCTTGACTCGATAAATAAGAGATACATTGAAGAGGTCTCTTCTTGTAACATTTTTCTAGTGAAGGTACATATTCCAAACATCTATCAGTTAATTCACTTCTCGAAAGTCAAACTAAAATAAATTATTTCTTCATATGTATTAATTTGAATGAATTGCAACTTATTACACGTTTCGTATAGGGAAAAATCATTTCAACTCCAACAACAAGTGGAACAATTCTTGAAGGAGTGACAAGAAAAAGTATTATAGACATTGCACATGATCTTGGCTACCAGGTTTATTTTTTAATCTTTGATAATTATTTAAGCAACTAATAAAGACATTAATTAATTAATTAACCAATTTATTAAGTATAAATTATTTTTTCTATTTTTTTAATTTAATGTTTTTTTTTTGTTTGCCAACTTGGTACAGGTTGAAGAAGGTTTAATTGAAGTGGAAGAATTAAATAATTGTGATGAAGTATTTTGTACTGGAACTGCTGTTGGCATTGCTTCAGTAGGTAGCATCACTTATAAAGGCAAAAGGTATTTTTTTTATTATTTACAATAAATAAATAAATAAATTATTTTAAAATATTTTACTTAAATCGAGGATTTATTGAAATCGATTTATTTGATAGGTATATAATATGTTATTGTATACCAACATGATATTTCTAATCGTGAGATGGAGAGATTCTCATTTACTGCTAATATTTAAAAATATATATATCCATAAATAATTTAATTTTGTGAAAAATTTTACGTGCATTATAAGTAATCAATTATAAAAAAGAGATTAATTTCATGAAAAATAAGATAGAATAATTACTAGTATTTATATTATATATGTTGCTTTCTTCTGCATGTGTTTTAGTAATTATTGTAATTAAGAAAATGACATATTTTTATATTTATGAAAAATGTAACTTTGAAATTTATATAATATTTTGTTACTTGTGCTAGACTATACGTTCTTTTTAAAAAAATAAATAAATAAATTAAATCAGGTATTTCGTACTCAGTTAAATAATGAAACATAATTTGACATGATATGAATTAAATTATATAGAGACAAATTTTGAATTTGATCTTTATGAGTTCGATTTCAAAATTCTCTTGGATCTCATCTAGTTTACTAGATTTAGATTAACATAATATTCTAAAAATAAAATAATATGTATTTAAAAATAAAAATAAAATATTTTTTTAAAATATAAAATTTTTATTTATTTATTTCTTACCGTACATATAAATTAAATTCTTTGCAGTAACCAGACACTTCATTTATGAAAACCAACCACCATAGTCAATCCAAAAATAATGTACTTATTTGCAACTTTTCCTTTTTTCTATTTTTTTCTTTATTTTAATTTTTATTCATAATTATATAAGTCAATTTATTTTCTTTTTTTAAATTTGAATTTTATATTTTTCTTGCAAGGATTGAGTACAAAGAAAAGCTAACAAGTAATAAATTGCACTCAAGATTAATTGGGATTCTAAGAGGTGTTATTGAGGACAAGAGGGATTGGATTATGGAGATTTAATTAGCTATTTGCCAATTAAAATATAGTTTGGAATGTAATAAAATATTAGTTAAGTATAAAATAATATGTACCACATATCGCGAATAAAAATAAAATTATTGACGAAGTCAAAAATTTTATTATGTGCAAATATTACTTTATAAATCACCAAAAAAGTAACTATTTATAATAATGTGGTATGTCAGGTCTAACAACTGTTGGTTAGTATTTTTTTTCATTAAATTTTTACTTGTTCGTTATATTAAATTTTTACTTGTTCGTTATAATAAATTTTTTATTTTTACTTGTCTATATTAACATATCAACAAGAGGGATATTTTGGAGAAATTTCAGAAATATATTGTTAGTTGACTAATATTACAAAATTTTACATTGCAAATATTTAGTCCAAAACATAATTCAGTACACAAAAATATACATTTTGTATATAATAATGTATAAAATTTTCATATTTTTCTTTTATAAAAATAATTAAAAATTTGATATACAATATTATACATCTAATATTCAATACTCCCTCCGTCCAACTTTACTTGGCCCCTATTGACTTGACACAGGGATTAAGAAATAGTAAATGATAGGGGTAAT
>JBCEWC010006776.1:0-22459 GCA_038996855.1 Solanum aculeatissimum | reverse complement strand
GAAGGGAGTTGATAAGTTTTATTTTTGGAATTAGAATATAAATTCGTTATAATTGTTGAAAAGATTGAACTGACGCTTAAGTAATAGGCATCAGTTATGTAATCATGCATATGAGTAGAGTATGTATCAAAAAATAAGAGAGAGAAAATTAAATTATGAGAATTTAGTAATTTTTTGAAATGATAGAGATTATTAATAATTTAATTTATAAAAATTGTATATTTGTGTAATTTTTAGTTCTTTTTACATCCCTAGTCCAACTTATTATTTAGCATGAATTTATTTACTAATATGGAATAATTAAATGGAGTGGCCCCACGTGAAAAAATCCATTCACCCATTATAAATTACTATACAAACTAGTATGGAATAATTAAATGGAGTGGTCCCACGTGAAAAAATCCATTATTATAAATTTCTACACAAACAGAAGCGAAGTATGTGGGAGGGTGTTATAGTTTGAGATACAATTGTCCTTGTACCCTTTCCATCTCCCTTTCTCATCGAAAAAGAAATTTAAATGGAAGGCTTGCCGATAGGAGTTCATCAGGCAGTCCCTCGTCGCTCTGCCAATTATCATAAAAGCATTTGGGGAGACTATTTCCTTCATCTTCCTTCTGATTCCATGGTAATTTAATTTTTAAAATTTTTCTTCTAATTTATATATTACGTATTATTGTAAATCGATTTTACCTGATAAAATTTAAAAATGTTACTACTACGTACACTACCGATTCACAATAGTTAAACTCATATGAAGATTTAACAAAGACTTTATATTATAAGAAATAAATTACAGTTGCTGTAAACGGAGGACATACATACTAATTTCTGTTACTTATTCATTTCATATTACAAAACATCAAAACGAAACCTAATAAAAGCTGCAGTCTGTCAAGCTGTAAACCATGCATTCACTAATCTAAGCAATTATACTACCCAGCGGGATGGTTCATCCAAACCCTCCGCATTAGAAAATTGCATCATATATATATGTATATATAAAGTTAAAATTAATTTTTATACATATATACTCCCTTCGTTTATTTTACTTGGTATATTTGAACTTGACACTCTTATTAAGAAAATAATGATTGACATGATTATTTTACCACACTATTCCTGCTAATTGACGTATAGTGTTAATTAAGTATTGGAAAATATTTTTGGGAATAAGTAATGAATATTAAGGGTAAAATATTGAAAAAAATAATTGCATTTTTTTATATATTGAAAGTGATAAGTAAAAAAAAAATTGAAATAATAAATAAAAAAAATGAAGAAAGAAAATAGTAAATATTGACTTCTAATAATGAGTTATTACTTCTTTATATATATTTTCCCTTGTAATTAATAATTCTAACTCAATCACTCGATTGTTGCGCCTTCCTAGAAAATTCATCCTTCGGAAAGGCAACAAATAGAAGACTTGAAAGAAAAAGTGAGGAGGATGTTAATGGCAGACCATGATAATTGTTCCGAAAAGCTTGAGTTGATTGACAAAATCCAACGCTTAGGAGTATCATACCACTTTGAAGCTGAAATTGAGGCATCGCTGCAAAGATATACGAAGCCTACTGTGAATGCAACAGCAACATATATGGAGATGACCTTTATGTTGTAGCTCTTGGATTTCGTTTACTAAGACAACAAGGCTATTTTGTATCTTCTGGTAAGTTATTAACCTGTCTTCTTGATAACATTTACTTGAATTTATTTTAAGATTGAAAATAATACTCCCTCTGTTGCAATTGTTTTAACCTATTTTGACTCGACACGGACATAAAGAAAGTAAACAAGATATTTGAATCTTGTGATGTAAAAAGAAAGATATATTAAATGTATCAAAATGTACTTTAATCTTGTGACCTTTATAAACATGTGATATAAAAAGTTGAAATTAAAAAGTTGCTAATATGGACGGAGGGAGTAGTTCATAGATGTATGATATTGGTTAACTCATATTGAATGGTTAAACACAGAAGAGGAGAAAATTAAAAAAGAAAGAGTAATTTAGAGGAATAATCAGAGTCAAATAATTGGATTAGCGGGACGGATCAAGTGAGGCGGGTCATTAAATCATTTACATGGATATATTTTTTATTTTTAAAATATTGATTAGAAATAAAAATTATAATTAAATAGGTTGAGTGACTTGAGAGTAAAACATTGATAGTAAATGATTTTTTTGTGAAAATAAAAGTTGAGTGAGTTTTTGAGAAAAGATTGCATAGTTGAGTGACTTTCAAGTTAAAAGTGAAAGTTGAATTTTTTCTGTAAAAGAAGTTAATAATTGAGTGATCATCTGTGATATTAACACTAATATTGAATGGTTGATTTTTGGTAAACAGATGTGTTCGAAAAGTTCAAGGACAACGAAGGAAATTTTGAAAAGGCATTGACTACTAATGTACCTGGAATGTTATGTTTTTATGAAGCTGCACATATGAGAATCCATAGAGAGGATATTCTCGAGCAAGCCCTAGTCTTCACATCAAGTCATCTAAAATCAATGACTTCAATTTTTTTTTCCAAGACCCGATTCCCAATCCACAAGGCCTTTGTATGGTCCATGAACTAAACCACGACCCTTACTTTGACTTCGTGGTTTCAATCCAGTGGCCAAATTTTCAGATTTTTGCCTTAGTCTCAACTTCAAACTTACGGGGTGTTACATTATTATTATTATCTGTGAACCTACTTGGAGCCTAGTTGATTATCCTACTAGAGTAGTTGACTAAGAATATTCCAATTCACCCCTCCCCCTCTTGTTTATCATCATCAACTATACATACTTACAAGTCAAAATAAAAGATGTGCTGGAATATAAATCGAGCTACTTTAGACCAGGTATAATATTCAACTAGATCATTGGGATCTCCTTCACTAGTTCATAATTGCATGAGCATTGGTTCGGTTAAGAGGACGTTGTATTAATATTAGTTGATCATGATTACTTTATACCTTGTCCTGAGAGTTGTATTTTGTTTCCGTGATGCATTATTCTTTCAGATATCATTATGTATGTATTATCTTTATTAATGGGAAGGTGACGTTGTTTAGATTGTTTTTCATTCACCTGATGGGTATGTAAGGCGTCAATCAGGTCTTGAGTAATTTGGATTGTGACAAAAGAAATTTGTATAAAGCACCAGATTTTGATTTGCTTCGTAACTATGGCTACTCCATAACAACAAAGCTATAATCCATTGAAATCATGAAATCTAGCTACTTATTTCAAATCTAATCTTGAGTAATCTGTAGCCTCCCAAATTGATCCATTGGCTTCGTGGACAAGTCTGCTCTGTAATTTCATCATGTATGTTAACATAAAATTGCCCATTGCATGCACATTTGCGCATTGCATTGCTTGTACTTATCAGTAAGAGAAAGAAAAAAAATTAAATTTAAATTCCTCACATGGCTTTCAGCTTCTTACTTCTCCATGTGAAAGAAGTATACACACAGGGACCTATAACCTCGACACTAGTATGAAAAGCATGATTGAACCAAAGGCGGTCAATCTTCCTTCTTCTTTGGCAAGGATTACGGAATAGGATCAACCAATATTGATGTAATGATGTTCTTGAGGTGGGTTGTGGAATGAGTAAATACATCTCCATCTTTGTAAAGAAGATCTATCACACGTACAAGATTGAGAACTCGAATGAGAACAAGCATTGGTGCTTCAATTGGACTCAAGCATTGCTTGTTTACATCTTTCCATGCATCACTTACTAATTTTTGAAGCTCTGAAACCGCCTCTTCTTTTGAAGTTCCATGTTCTGTCATAAAGCACTCCACTGCTGATGGTTCATGCCCTTTTTGTTGCTCAAACTACAATAAATGCGTCCCAATAGTTTATAAACTTTATACACAAAAAGTATAGGAAGTAACAGCTAGAACAATGTATACTTCTAAAATTTGAAAAATATAGGATGTAACAACATGAGACACACATCATTGAACTGCTGCCAATTTTTTGCATGCACTTAAAACATATGTGTCTGAAGTGCGAATAAAATGAGTGCACTTTAGTAATAGTGATCTTACACGTATATATGTCTGAGCTTGTATCCAAGGTGGGTAAGTTTACCAAAATAAAAATTGAACTTAGGGCACACTTTAATAGTGGTCCCAAATTGGATATTTGTGCACTTTCACCCTAAGAATTTTACCTTTCAAAGATTTTTGAGCCATCCATCTGTCAGCAAAGCCCAACCTTATGAGGCAACTAAGCTAAAGCGAACCAAGAATTTTAAGGTTGAAACATTTTATGACAAAATCATTATATTGTGTATGCTGAAAATTAAAGCTGCAATCTCAAATTGGCTTAAAGAATGCTAGCTCAACCCCATCAAACTAGAAGATTTTGTTGGTAGCTAGCTATATAGCTTATATTTTTTCAATCACTCTAGAGAAACTTTTTTCCACGAAATTAAAAGGCATTGCACAAAGGAAAAAAGCAAAGAAAGAACATCAATAAACAAAAAACAAAACAAAAAAGAAATTCTTACTTCATGTCCAGCAATGTCATCCATCAGTCTGGCAATTACCGTTGATGCTTGAACAAGTAAAGGTTCCTTTGTTACCCAATCCATGACATTCCTATTTATCAGATTATCCTCTATGCCAACAAAAGAAATTGTAGCAACCATCATGTAACCACTTGAAACAAGTGAAACCTTCATGTACTCCTCAAAAGTTGGAATAGAACAAGTTGAATGATACCACTTTGCCTCGTCAAAATAGGCCCTAATCAACTTTTTCAGCTGGGAACAAATTGAAAATATTAATCGATGAAAATTACTTAGAATAGCTTATCAGCCTTCATTCTTTCTTCTTTTATGTTCAACACTAACATGGCCTCTGCCGGCATATTTGTCCTCCAACTTTGAACAAGTAGACACACTACATGACATATTACATATGTAGGACGCCACAAAGGATCATAATTGGCACGTAGAACACCATTTAAGATGCATGTGTTTACTTGTTCCATTTTATACTAATTTAAGTGTCTACTTGTGGATATTAAAAGTTGAAGAACATACATGCTGGCTGAGAACAAGTTAAAAACCACGTTTATGTATTTATGCCTAGAAAATATATCAATGGCTGGAAATGAAGAATGTAGTCCAAAAAGAAAAATGAAAATCTAAACGAGCGTAGTAATACAAAGTGTAAATGATTATGACCTCATTTTTGGCGTAGTGAAGTCGATAGGCCTCGCCTTTCTTGGCCAATTCTTCCTCCATTTCAGTAAATACGTCAAGAATGGCAAGATAGCATGTTTTCATGCATGGCGGCAATTGATCAATGGCCCTATCAGTGTCCCAACTGCTATTCAAGTATCATTTTGATCAATTTGAGTATAACGAAATTGTTTTGAATCTTGCCGTAATAAATTAAAGATATTTTAAATGTATCAACGTATTTTTAATCTTATAATTTTAAGCATGTCACATGCATTTTTAATCTTATAATTTTAAACATGTCACATGTAAAGTTAAAATTAAAAAATTATAAATTAAAAAAAAAAGAAGAAACATTCTTTTTTAAATTGAAGAAAAAAATTAGAACAAAAATTGAAATAGTGGGACCACAAGTTTTTTGCACAGCTGTGTTCTAAACCCCTCCCTGTGTCAATTAAGCAAGAGTTAAGTGTCAAAAACACAGATAAATTATTCTTAAGTGGGTTAAGAAAAATATTTTAATTTAATTTAATTTTTTTGATAATCATTAACCTATACTAATATATAATTTATTAAATTTTATGAATGTGAAATATTTTACCTATGCAAAATGTCATTTGGTAATTTATTTAAACAAAAAAGAGAGTGTAGTACATGTCATCAAAAATGTAATATAATAGGGATGTGTGTTTTTTAAATATAATAATTTAGGTATGAAATTAAAAGTATTAAATAATTTTTTGCGAAACTAAAAAAAAAAAAAAGTTTAGAAGTGATACTTCACTCAATAAGTAACATGTTTAGATTACATGGAAAAGTTTTAGTGATCGACAAATGGCGAAAGTAGACGCTATTGAAATTATTTTATATCTTTGATTTGGCATTAATTTATTAGATAAATTTAAAGAAAAGTCAGACCTTCTCTCACTCTTATACTTGAGTATAATTTCAACCAATAATCTAAAAGGCGGAATTATGGACTTGATTAACTTTTTGAAATGGTAATGAAGAAATATAGGTGATGGATGCGACTTGAAGTGTTATTGTTTTTTTTTTTTTTAGATGCATTAACGATTCATGGGTTCATGTGAATTTAATTACTTTTGCACTATTACTTTATGTTAAGCTAAGTCGAAATTTCCTTCACGTTGCATTTTTATGACTTTATATCCTTATTAATTCAAGATAAATAATGTATATTTGAAAAAAAATAAAAATAAACGTTAAATACGAGTACAAATAAGAGATTAATATTGTTCAAGTAATCATGAGTCAAGCAGAGCCATAAAGAGAAGTGAATGGTGGAGCGTTTGGACAAACCTCTCTATTATATTTGTGAAACACTTAAGTTCGTCGTAAGATCCATATACATCGTAGATGTCATCGATAATGGTAGCCAAGGCAACTATTTTAGCCAACATTCTTCTCGCAATTGCAAATTTTTGCTCGAAATACACTGACAATGCCCAAAAGTAGGACTCAACGAATCGATCTCTTGCAAAAGGACACTTTGTTACAATGTCCAAATCCTTCCACCACCTAAATCCAAAACACAATCGTTGAATAAGTCTTTAACAAAAGTACCCTAGTCCTATACATAATTAAAACTCAGGTTATTATGCAATTTTGTCTTGCAAATAATTGAAATTATCTACAAACTTTGTTGCTATTTGACTCACAACTAACAAAAGTTTGTCGCTAACTAGGTTTTGCAACAAATTTTGCTATGTAGCTACAAAATTTATCCGTTACTAAATCTAAATTTGTTAGTAGTATCCTAAATTGATTATCTTAATCTTACCTTGTAATGGAACGTAGCTCCTTCTTATGTACCTTTTGCAACAAGTTGAAGTCCAATTTAGCAAATTCCAATACTACTTTATCGCTTTTGTCATGATTTTGTTATATAGATATGCTTCTCCTTGCTTCTACCCTTGGTAAGCTCCTACGGATTGGTTGGTTCAGGGCATTCATAACTTGTTCCCTAAAGAAATCACTCAAGGTAGGCTAAAAAGGAAATACAGAAAGGATTACAAGTCGTGTTATTATTTAAGAGTTATAAATTGTGATCCTAAATAGAGTCCTGGAGATTGGAATTTTGGTTAAGTATGGAAGGGAACTACAATGGGTTTTTACGGCTCGTGATTCATTCTACGGATCATAAGATGGTTCGTGATTTTAGGGCTTGAAATAATAGTTTTTGGATCTTGATCTACGGACGACAATATGGGTCGTGCTTCTTTTTACGACCCATAAACAGGCATTTGTAGTATTGGTTCCGCCAATTTAATGAAGGGCTTTTTGGTAAATTTTTGTTTATTTTATTCTAAACTCTACTGTTTAAACCTATGTGAACGCCCCAAAAAATGTGCCTATACTACCCCTTTACCCTTCATTTCAAAATCATTTACCCCAAAAATATTTTAACTCTCTCAAATTCCCTCTTCTTTCAAGTTCAAGAGAAGACCAACGTAGGGTTTCAAGTTCCTCTTCTCAAATCAAGGTTCTTCCATAGAATTTTCACCAAGGTATGTGGGTTTCATCCATGGGTTCCTTTCACCCATGGAGGCCCAAAGTATTTTCTACTTCATTCCTTAATTCCAAGTATGCAATTCTTCATAGGTTTTCATATTATGATTCCAAATGCTTATATTATGAATCCATTGATGTTAGTTAGCTTGTATTATTATGAAATGATGTTTAATTTCATGGAAAGGATGTTATATCTTGAATTCCTATATTATGAAAGTTAGGGTTTTAGACATATTTGATGGGTTTACTAAATTTGGTTCTAAATTGGTGGATTTTACTACCTATATGCACGAAAAACTATAAACTAAGTTATTTTACTTGAAATTTTTGAATTTATTTGAGGTTTCCTTACAAGTCAATTTTGGGGTTATGAAGATTATGATATGGGTTCCATAAATTATCTTTTAAATTGATGAATCCTACTACTCTTATACATGAATAACTAGTAATTTTTATGATTCCAGACTAATTATGATTTTTCCTTACTTATGGAATTTTTATTTATAAAGTTGATGGGGAGTTTATTGGTTTTACTTAAATCCATTCTTCCTTTATTATTATTGGATATATGAATCCAGTCTAAATCACATGAATTTTATGGATTAGTGTATTGGCTCATGCATCCTATGGATTTCAAGTAATGAGTTTGTGAATTGGTTTATGGGTAACCTCAAGTATGGATTGTTTGTCATGGATATACATGAGTATGCATATGTTCTTCAAGTCTCAAGATCTTAAAGCTAAATTTACATGTATTATTGCATTGCATTATGAAATATCCCATGACATGACATGTTCCTAGAATGATATTGAATTTAAGAATGAATGAATAATTGAAATGTGAGTTCTCTCACCTAACTACGATTATGAGATGATGATAGTCCGTTAGTAGAGACAGAAAAGACTTAGGAGCTATCCTTATCATGATGATTAATATTCTAAATGCTTATGAGATGGGTTAGTATAATACCTCTCCATATTAAATGATTCTATGATTCATGCTTATGATTATTCCATGAGAGCGATACTTAGCACCGAGTGGACTTTGGGATAGACGCAGAAATTCCCCATTAGCTAGGGCATGAGACCGTTAGTAGAAACCTATTTTCCCATAACTACGTTGCACTGATGTGTGGTGTAATTACGATATTTTCGGCATCCAAAACTATGAATAATTGCGAATACCAAGCACATTTTGTATTTATAATGTGTGTTTTGCACTGTTTTTTAGGAAATATAGGTGAGGCATTGAAGAATCAGAATTGAAAAGTTTGTAAAAGGGTCTTGTACGGTACACACCACGGGCCGTATAGCGCACCACGTGCCATGGTGGGGGACTGTGAATGGTGCTGGAGAATGAAGAAAGGAAAAAAATCACAAAGTCATGTTCCATGGATCACTTTATGGACCGTGGAATGTCATACGAACCATAGATGGCATCGTGGAGGCACACTTGGGGAAAACTCAGGCTCAAATCTAAATGGAAGGACCACGAAACCTTTCACGGACCATGGAACCAACCACGAACTGTGAAAGGTTCCGTGAAGTGAATGAAGGGCCATACAACTGAAGACTTGATGAAGTGGATCTTCACGAGACCCACCACGGGTCGTGAAGCACACCACGTGTTGTGGTGAGCTCCCATGGTGGGATTCCTTGGAAGTGTTGATTGTTGATCATAAAGGAGAACATCACAGAACCCTTCACAGGTCGTGGTACACACCACAGACCATGGAGGTCTTCTATGACCCGTACCGACATAAATTTTCTACTTTGATTAGGATTAGGTTTCTATTGCATATAAAAGTCATTTTTAATTATTTTTAGAATTATTCTTAATTTCTGGACAACATGTATGACTAAGAACAAAAACCTAATGCATACTTTGAACATGCAATCATCTTTTGGATCTTTTAATCAAGATTTTAGATTCGTGATTCTTCTCTCTTACGTTGTAAGGATTTCACCATGAACTCTTCATCTAATTGTGGATTAATTTTATTATCTATGCTTAGCTAAATCCACAACTAGGATTGTGGGAACCATAACAAAATAATGAGTCAGACAATTGCTTAAGGAAAAATCCAGTGATTAAATAACATGCATTATGATTGTCTTCATCTGCAATGTTTTATTAATGAGTCGACGCATTAAGAACTCGCCCGTATTTGTCACTTGTCTGAGAGTAAAGTAGTAATTAGAAAAAGATAAACATAACTAGTACTGTAGAGAATAAATGTTTGTCTAATTTACTTGAGCCCGCGAAGGGAAAGTACCTAACGATCTAAAGTGAGGGTTAACATGAGATACATTCTAAGTCTGAGAGGAGAGGAATGAAATTCTTATGAGAAGGACCGAGAGGTGAATTAGAAGTTACTTAACTCACTAGATTTTGCATGTATTGAACAAAGGAATAGCCCGAGAGTGTAACACCTGATAAGTTATTGGTCATAGGGAACACGATCCTATCTCAAATTGTCATTCTATACTCACCAAGCTATCTCACTGGTTCTGTTCACTGATTAATGTTACTCATTACAACAAACCCCCCCTCCAATTTACTTTATGCATTGTTATTTTTGAGAAGTAGTGACTTTAGTTGAAAAGTAATAGTTGATAGACTTATTTCAACCTATTCCCTATAAAATCGACCACGACTTTTAGTTGGATAATAAGACTGCTAATGATCATCCATATTTCTATAAAGAAGTGTGTTTGAATGTTATAAAAAATGATATCGTTGCTAGGGAATATAACTTTGCAGTATATCTATTAGTTAACTTTTCAGTTTTAGTTCTATTTCCTAATTTTACTTTTATTTTTATGTTTTTCTTTCTTAGGGAATCATGTTTTATATGCCAAACACCTGAAGCAAGGGTGAATCACTCATTCCCCACGATCCTGAATTGGTAAAGTTAATCTGCAGAATGAATGTCCAAGAGCATGAAGCACAAAGGTTGAGAGAACTGGGTGACCAAAATAATGGAAATAACGGGGGCTATGTTGATAACCAAGAAGATGATGAGGGAGTGGTTCATTTAGCACCGCCTCCTCATAATTAACTGACACTCAAGACGTCTAGCTTATAACAACCACGAGTTATGCATGGTGATGATGATGGTGTCGGGGCCACAGGGGTGATAGCCCTTACCCCATTATCCCTAGGTGTTAAGTTCACTATCCCTATCACTATTCTTCATATGCTTACCCTTTTCAGCGGAGTTACAGGTGATGACATGAACCAACATCTTATGAACTTTATCGCTACATCCCAATCATCTGAGATTCCTGGTGTCCGTTAATCGACTATTTGTTTGAGATTATTTTGTTGTCCCCTGACTGGGGAGGCAACAAAGTTTCTAAACGAACTTCTTCATGATTTCATTCAAACATAGAGAGAGTTAAGGGACATATTTTTGAAGAAGTTCTTCCCACCATCAAGAAAGCTGAAAATCATAGATGAGATCGATGCCCATAAACAGATGCCTATAGAAGCACTATGCAAGACATAGGAGAGATTTAGGTAGAAGTTGAAACAATGTCCCAACCATAATCTTACAGATGAGCACTTGAAGGAGGTATTCTGTAGGTCCTGTAATTTTGTGACAAAACCAGTCATTGATGTAGTGTGTGGTGGATCATATATGGATAAGAAATTCCATGATATCACAATGATCTTAGATCAGGTGGCCAAGAACAACAAGGCATGGTATACTAGAGATTTGGTTTGTTTTGGGTTTGTTTTTTAGATGACTACAAAGCAAAAGTAGAAGGAAGAAGAGCACGACCATGTCATGGCTCATGTGCGGACTCAGATGGATTTGCTGACCAAACAATTATTAGGTGGAGGGAAAGGTTAAAGCTGTGGATGCCTCAAACAAGTATGATGAGTCAGAATTCAATTTTGAGGAGGAAGCTATGTTTCTGAATAGTCGGGGGGTTTCCAGACATATAACTTTGGGAACCAAGGTCAAAACTATAACTGTGATAATTACTATGACTGGCCCAAAAATCATGACCAGGGTAATTGGCAAAAATAGGATAACTACAGGAGCAAATGGACTGGAGCTTATATGCCATCCATGAATAGAGAATGCCCAGGTAACAGTGGTGGTAGTTTGAAATTAGAGAAAATGATGACTAAAGTCCTCCAAAAAGTTAAAGCCATAGAGGTAGGGGTGCGAGATATGCATGGAGATATGACTAATATAAGTCAACTAGTAGACTCGTACTCTACCTAGATTAAAAAAATTAGAGCAGCAAATGGGGTAGCTGTCAGCGATACTAAATTAGAGGAAGGTTGGATCACTTCCTAGCGGCATGTTCCAGAATCCTAAAAAGAATGGCCACTGCATGGTAATGAATACCAGGAGTGGTAAGGTAATTTTTGACCCTATTCTTGCAAGTGATGTAGGTATTAATATTGATGATGGCAAAGCTCTGGACCCCACTGATGCTGAAATGATGACGTGGCCAAAGGGCCAGAAGTTGCATCAAAAGAGATGGAGATCACTAGAGTTTCTGGAGTGTCAGAACCAAAAGTTGCAAAACCCTTGCCAGTTATTCCTAGGACACCACCACCATTCCCATAGAGGCTAAAGAAAAAGGTTGAGGATGGTACGTTCCAAAACATCTATTTATGCTCAGGGAACTATCTGTGAATATTCCTCTAGTGGAGGCACTTGAGAAAATACCGATCTATGCTAAGTTCATTAAGGACTTAGTCACTAGGAAGAGGACCATCACAATTGAGCCTGCGGATAACCTTCATCACTATAGTGTTATTACTACTATGTCTTTAGTTTAAAAGAAGAAAGATTTGAGGGCCTTTACAATCCCATCTACCATTGGTGTGTATGACTTTACTTGGGCCTTATGTGATCTGGGAACAAGAATTAATTTGATACCACTAGACATTTTTAAATAGTTGGGCTTAGGAGCCTCCACACCTATATCTATATAGCTACTAATGGCAGATAAGTCAGTGAAGAGACCAGTAGGGATCCTATACGATGTGCTTGTACGAGTGGACAAATTTATCTTTCGAGTAAACTTTGTTATTCTGGAGTGCTAGGTGGATTTAGAGGTCTCCATCATCTTTAGGAAACTATTTTTTTCCACGGGCCGAGCCTTGGTCGATGTAGAGCATAGGAAACAAACATTCTGCCTGAATATTGAGAAAGTGAAGTTCAATATGTGTGCATCAATGAAGATAACCAAGGATGTCATAGTGATGTCAATTATTAATGCTGATGATGCCTCCACAGAAGAGAGGTTGTGTGTGGAGCCATTGACAGCAGTGGTCGTGAATTATTTAGAGGACAAAATTAAAGGGTATGATGAGACCGTTCATGCATTGTAGGGTATGGGGTCCAAACCTTTTACCCCCAAGAAGGTATATTTGGATTTGAAAAATAGACCCAATTTGCCTACTATACCATCCATTGAGGAACCTCCTATAGTGGAATTTCTAGAGTTCCCACAACACTTGAGGTCTGTGTATTTTGTGTTCTAATAATACTCTTCCTGTCAATGTTGCTTCAAATCTTCAGGCAGAGCAGATTACAACCTTGTTGGGGATCCTCCAAAGGTTCAAAAGGACCATTGGTTTGGACCATAGAAGATATTATTGGGATTGCTCCAAGTGTGTGCATGCACAAAATCAAGTTGAAGGACAACTGTGTCCAAAGGATTGAGCATCAACGAAGGCTTAATCCACCTATACAAGAGGTGGTAAAGAAAACGATAATAAACTAGCTAGACGCAGGGGTCATATACCTAATTTCAAATAGCAATTGGGTGAGCCTAGTGCAATGTGTCCCCAAGAAAGGTAGCATGACCGTAGTAGCAAATGAAAAAAATGAGTTGGTCCCATTGCGACCGATCACTAGTTGGTCAGTTTGTATGGATCACAGGAAGCTGAATAGATAGACCTTGAAGGGCCACATCTCTATACCCTTCATTGACCAAATATTAGACAGATTGATAGGCCGAGGTTGGTACTATTTCTTGGATGGGTATTTGGGCTATAATAAAATCTCCATCGTGCCTAAAGACTAAGAGAAGACCACATTCACCTGCCCATATGGGAAATTTGCTTTTAGGAGGATGTTGTTTGGGCTTTGTAATAACCTAACCACTTTTCAGCATTGCATGATGTCAATCTTTTCCGACATGGTTGAAGATGCTCTTGAGGTATTTATGTATGAATTCTCTATAGTGGGTGATACTTTCGATGTTTGTCTGGTCAATCTTAGCCGGGCCCTCAGCGCTGTGAAGAAACAAACTTGGTCCTGATTTTGGAGAGCTGTCACTTTATGTCCAAGAAAAGGATAATCTTGGGCCATAAAATCTTTAACAGAGGAATAGAGGTGGATAAGGCGAAGATTGAGGTTATGGAGAAATTTCCACCTCCTATTTTTGTGAAGGGTGTCTGGAGCTTCTTAGGGAATGCGGGCTTCTACCACCGATTTATAAAAGACTTCTCTAAAATTGTACACCAACTTTGCAAATTGTTGGAGAAAGATTCCAAGTTTCACTTTGATGATACATACATACAAGCCTATGCTACCCTAAAGGCCAAATTGATATCCACACCTGTGATAGTAACATCATACTAGTTTTCCCCATTTGAGGTAATATATGATGCTAGTGGGATTGTTGTGGGCATTGTGTTGGGACAAAATTGCAATAAGTTATTTCATCCCATATACTATGCCAGCAAGAATCTGAACGAGACCCAAAGAAACTATATAGCGATTGAGTAGGAATTGTTGGCTGTGGTTTATGTATTTGATAAATTTTGGTCCTATCTTCTAGGAACAAAGGTGATAGTGCATATTGACCATGCGACTTTGAGATACCTGATGACCTAGAAGCATGCCAAGCCTAGACTAATAAGATGGGTTCTTATATTGGAAGAGTTTGATTTTGGGGTCCAAGATAGGAAAAGAAGCAAAAATCGAGAAGTCGATCACTCGTCCAGACTAGAAGATGAATCCAGAGGTAATGGCATGTTAGACATTGACGATTTATTTCCAAACGAACAAGTATTAGCTACTACTGCCAATCTTATTCTTTGGTTTGTCAATTTTGTAATTTATCTGGTTAGTGATATTATGCCTAAGGGCCTCACTTTCTATCAGAGGAAGAAGTTTCTTCATGATATTGGCAGGTACTTTTGGGTTGATCTCTTCTTATTCAGGATATGTGTAGACAATGTCATTAGGAGGTGCATACCTAAGGTTGAGATGTTGAGCATTATAGAAGTTTACCGCTCTTCTCCAGTAGGTGGGGCATCATAGTGGTGCAAGGACAGAAAAAAAGATTCTGCAGTATAGGTAATACTGGCCCACCATCTATAGAGATGCACATGATCTAGCACAGAGTTGTGACTAATGCCAAAGACTAGGCAACATCTCTAGGCACCAGGAATTGCCCATGACCTCAATTCTTGAAGTGAAGTTGTTCGATGTCTGGGGATTGATTTTATCTGCCCATTTGTAAGTTCGTATGGCATGAAATACATTCTAGTGGTGGTTGATTACGTCTCTAAGTGGGTCGAAGCCATTGCATTGCCTGGCAATAAGAGTAAAAGTGTGGCAAGTTTTCTAAGGTGGAATATACTCTCCAGATTTGGGATACCCAAAACTATCATTAGTGATGGGGGTTCCCACCTTTGCAATAAGATTTTTCAATATTTGTTGGCCATGTATAGGGTACGACAGCACAAGGTAGAAATGCCATATCACTCGCAAATCAGCGGGCAAGCTGAGGTTTCCAATAGAGAAATCAAGGAGATATTGGCTAAAACAGTTAATGCCACCAGAATGGGTTGGTCTCAAATATAAGATGATGTACTATGGGCTTATCAGATAGCATATAAGATGCCAATTGGTATGTCCCCATACCAGTTGGTGTTTGGTAAGGTCTTCCATCTACCCGTGGAGCTAGAACACAAGGCCCTATAGGCTACAGAGAAGTTGAACCTGAGTTATAATGCCACTAACTTGAGACTTGACCAACTTAACGAGTTGAATGAGTTTCGCCTTCATGCTTATGAGAGTGCAGTACTCTACAAGGATCGGATGAAGCTTCAAAATGATAAATATTGTGTAGTGGAGTTTCAGTGTTGGTGACAGGGTTCTATTATACAACTTTAAGTTACAGCTCTTTGCTGGTAAACTAAAATCCAAGTGGTCAGAGCCATTCAATGTAACACAAGTATCTCTCCATGGTGCTATTAAGCTTCAAGATTACGATGGGGTCAGATTCAAGGTGAACGGCCAAAGGGTAAAACTGTACGTGGGGATAGTAGAGGAGATAAGTTATAGAGGTCTTGATTGACGAAGTCTAAGTAGTAAAGCCTTTTGCATCATGTCGCGACGTTAAATCAAGCGCTTCCCCAGAAGCAACCCATGTCTTCTATTTGTATCACATAGTTGTTTATTTTCTTTATTTTAGTTTCCTTATTTTATTTTAGTCTTTTTTGTTTGGTTTTATCATTGTCATAGGATTGAGTTTTAGTTGTATGTGAAATTTCAGGTTACATACATAGGGAAGGTACTTTGGAGTCATATTCAGGAAGGTTTGTGAGGTCCATAGTGGAAAACTAAGGCAAAATGCAGAAGGCCCCCACTACAAGACCCTCAATGGGTCATAGTGCGCACCACAAACCATGGAGGTCCTTCGTACAGAGACCTGGTAAGCTAGTACTTCATATAGAATACTCCACGACCCATGAAGTAATTCACATATCATATAGTATCTCATGGAAAGGTAAGTCCCTTGCACCCAAAAATTGTTAAAGTGAGTTTCTACGGAGCCTTCCACGCACCATGGTGTGCACCACGACCCATGAAGTAGGGGTTAAGTAGGACCTAACCAATTTGACCCAGGTTGGAATTAAACCCTTTTATCCTATTAGAAACTCAATTTCCCCCATTTCTCTTTCTAAGTTTCCCTCTCAAAACTCAATTACTTGCACACCAACACATTTTAATCTCAAAATCAAGTCCCTACACACTTTATTTCAAGGATTCCCTCCAAGATTCTAGTGTCTTTATGGCTTTCATCACTGCATTCCTTCTCTAAGTAAATAGTGCTTCATTCTCATCTATTTTTCAGACATTTCTTGAGATTGTAGGAGGTTAAGAGTTAAAAATAGAGGTAATTTAGTCTTAATAATGACAATGTGTGCTTCTTTGGTCTATTGTGTTGATATACATGGCGTAGAGTGCTCTATTTCAATTTGGGGTAATTTAAAGGTGTGGATGTGCAAATATTTGTGTGAAATACCATCAAAATGTGATTGTTTGATCCTAGTGATGTAATGGTGTGAGTTTGATAGGGTTAGGTGTTGGGTTGGATAAAATTTAGTCATTGGGACCTTCACAGTGCCCTTTACGGACCATGGTGTACACCATTGACCGTGAAAGGGTCACATGTAAGGACTTAGGCCTGTTGAACCTTTAAGTGTCCCATCACGATTCCCTTTACAGACTGTGGTGTGTACCACGAGCCATAGAATGGTCCGTATAAGGACAATTGACCATGTCAATTGAGCAGGCCCTTTTACGATATCCTCTATGGACCATGGTGCACACCATAGCCCATGAAAAGGTCTCGTGTAGGGACTATGTTTGCCTGTGTTAAGTTTTCTTCTCGATTTAACTGTGTATGATTCCATATAGTAATTTAGTGTAATTGTCCTATGATGGATTGGGTGACGCCATTCTTAAGAGTTACTGCCACTTTTTGGCAGTGGAAAAGTCTGAGTACCCATTATTGCATCACATTTTTGGCTTATAATCTAACATCTCTTTCTCATTGTGGTGTACAGGTACCATGGTTCCACGTAGAAAAAAATGCACCCTAGAGATGATCTCTAAAATTGGTTTCACGATGAATCTAGCAATCAAACAGGGAGTGTCTCAGGTGATGAAATTTTGGATTATCTAGTTTTTGATTTATTTTGCTATTAATTCATTTATGTGGACCCTAACCCTTGTTAAGTTTATTGAACTTAGAATTTTCTTCCAATGTAAAACTCGGGTATTAGTGAACTATTCTAGTGGATATGATCTAAGTAATGGGGAGGTGGAAATAATGGCATGTATGACTTGAATCCTGGGATAATGTCCATTGTTGTTGACTTATACTTGTGAGATAATTTTGTGAAATGAGCTTATAATGCCATTGTTGATAATGTCAAAGTGTTTATGATATTCTTATTGTTCAACTTTGAATTATATTACATGGAATTATCTATTGAATCTTTTATATGAAATGTTGAGCTAAATGGGTATGATGATGTGAGACCCCGTGATTCTTATCTTCCATAATATACATATTGTGGCATGTTATACAAGACATATATGAATCTGAATAGAACCTAAGGGTAATAAGGTTTCAAGTAGGTGGTAATATCAAGGGATTAAAGTTTTAAGTCAAAGGAATCCTCTAAATGCATATTCGGGATTAAAGAGATGGCCCAAGTGGCACGTCGCCCTTTTTGGAAGATTTAAATTGAGTTTCACTTCTCGGATGAGACTAAGAGTGCATAATTTGATAATAATGTATTTTTAAGGGGTATTTTAATATCCCAAAGTTCACATGTTAAGTTTCAAAGTCAAGGAAGTTGCAGGATAAAGTTTGGCCAAAGTTACCGTAAGCTTCTTTAAGAAATCCTTCTTAAATTTTGGTCAAATGTATCAGACCATATATCCAAAAATATAAAGAGTTAGAAGGTTCATGACATAGAAAATTGAAATTCTACGAGTCTAGTTTGAAACACATAAAACCACGTATCAATCCAACTTTAGAATAAAAGGTTATAAGAGTTTTATCGGGACTGCCTGAGCAGAAAACCAGGTCATGGACCTAGTCGGGTCAAGCCCACATAGATGTCGGCTAAATTGATGTTTTAAAGCTTGAAAAAGACCTATTTTCATCCCAAACAGTTAAACAACTGAAGATAAAATCTCCCACCAGCTCCATAATCAATTTCGGTAAGTTCTTCGCATTTTTACCGTTACAATTAGCCCGCGTGCCTAGAAATATGTGCCTTACGCTTTGCAATTATTTTCCCCTCTTATTAAATATGTTTGGGGGTGATTTTGGACTGTAATAAAGTGGGGTTATTGCTGGTCATTGTATGTTTGCATTTGGTTTGTTTAAGTAATCATTTTGGGGCTCATTTACAACCATTTTTATGAAGTTCTACAGATGTTCCTCGCGTAAACATTATATGATAAATTTGGCCATTAATGCCAATTTATGGACTGTTTGTAGGTGTTGTTAAGGTGCATATGTATAGTCGTTGTGAATCTTAGGACATCGAAAATAACTTTTGTGAAGGAACTTTGGGCATTCAGACGTTCGTTATAAAGGTATGTTAAGGCTAAGTCTCGTCCCTTCTTTTAGCACGAAATCTGGGAAATTCCTAAAATGTCAAATACAAATTTTGCTATTCTGTTGCTAGACCAACCTTCTGTAAAAGGCATTGGGATCGTAGCTGAATTATCTTCATTACTAAATTAGGTTGGAATTGCAGTCATTCACTCAAACTGGAAATCCAATATTTATATATCAATTTATCTATTTTTCTTGACTACCTGTCCTTATGTTGAGGTATTGCACTTTTTGGTGTGGTGTCACTAAAAATAAAGATAATGGCATATATGATGTCGGGTAGCTCCCGAAAAGGACCACCATTGCTAGCATTTGGTTAGGAATGTCATGCATTTGCATCTATATATATGTATTCACGACATGCGATTACTCAAGCATACTATGCATATTTGATCACTAGGTGGCTGAGTGTTGGCCAGGAAGGTTACCTGAGTGTTGGTTACAGGTGGTATTTCTAATACCTTTTTTACTACAACATCTATGATTTCACTTTCTGCCTTACATACTAGTACATGTTCATTCGTACTGACGTCCTGTTGCCTGGGGATGATGTATTTTATTTTGTGTGTGCAGGTTCAGATTGTGATTCTGATTGACCCTCTCAACTAGGGGCCTAGTTCAACTGTGAGTTGGTAAGGTCTATCTCTTCCTGGAGCTTCCACAGGATGCTTATTTTTTATTGTACAATTGGGTATCGTCGAGGCCCTGTCCTGACAGTGTTTGTGACTCTCTTAGAGGCTATTGTGGACATGCTATTTTGGGTTTCTTTTTTTGTACCTTTAAGTCTCCAGTCATGGGATTGGTATGTATACATATAGTGTGTGATTGTACCTCTGCTGTTGCAGCCTTGTCAGCTAGCTTGTACTTTATCATTTTGGTTTACCTATCTTGATGGACATGATATATTGTTGTCTAGGTCATGACCTAAATGGTCCAACTTAGTTTTTCAGATGTTATGCTGTCTGATCTTTTGGCCCCTAGGCTAGTCAGCTAGTATGTTCAGTGGGTTACTCGGCCAATAATGGTATCGAGTGCCAGTCGCGCCTCCCCCTCTTTTAGGGCATGACAAACATGGTATCATAGCAGGTCGTGTCCCAGGGAGTCCACAATACCATGTCTAGTAGAGTCTTGCTTATGGGTGTGTCGGGCACCACACTTATAATCAGGAGGCTACGAGGCATTTAGGGATGGTTACAATTCTTTTTCTGAATAGATCGTGTTATAGAGAAAAGTTATAGAAATATATGAAATCTAAATCGTATGTTGTGGTTTTTATTTAACGGGTTTCCTACGCTTTTGTGATGACATGACATGTGACATATATGAATAAGAGAGAAGGTATCAGTCATTCATCACTAGGTCAGGGGAATATATTCCCCATAGATGCACCTGTTAAGGCCCAAAAGTGTATAGTACCCTTAGCCTTACCTGAGACTTTGGAGTAGGGGATGAGGGAAGCTATTCAACTACTGACTAGGATGGTTTCTATTTATGAGAGACAACTAGAGGCAAAAATAGACGCCATGAGGGATCAAACAAAAATATCAAAGGGACGAGAGTTTCTTCACTTGACCCCTCCAAAAGTTAACACAACCAGTCCCACTGGGGGTCCATGAGACTTTATAGATTATATGTATAGAGTAGTGAAGGTGATGCATGCCTCCATCACCGAGGCTGTGGAGCTGGCTTCCTTTTAACTATTTGATGTCTCCATCTTGTGGTACAAGGCATAGGAGAGATCCAGAGGGTCTGATGCCCTGCCAGTAGAGTGGGAAGACTTCTTTGAGGCAATTTTAGCCCATTTCTTGCCACAGGAGGTTCAGGAGACTCATCTTAAAACATTTATCAATCTGAGGCAGGGGAATATGAATGTAAGGGAGTACAACCTTAGGTTCAGTTCTTTGGCTAGATATTCACCAGATATTTTACGTACCATGAGCACAAAAGTTCATCGTTTTTGTCACGACCCGGTTAGGGGGCCTAGATGTGATATGGCGAAAGAGAACCCGAAAGCTCTCGATCAAGCCATCATAGCATCAAAACTCATCATTGGCTCAAAGAATGCAGAAGCATAGCACATAATTCAATAGGTTCGAAATTTTCAATAACAAACTCAACATTTAAAACATGATCAAATACAAAACTTAAGTCATTCATACGATATATATATATTCAAGTTAACAAGTCAAGACATAACTTAACAAGAGTGTCAAAGGTCCAACACACGCCTCTAGTGGAGTAACGGGGCCACGAAAAGTTCGGGCTCACCCTCAAAAGTCAAATTAAAACAAAAGTAAACTACTTATAGCTAGAGGAAAGGCGGCTATTGCTCTTGGAAGAAGGGCTCACCACTAACAGATAGCTTCAAGATCATAGCTCGTCGGTAGGTAGATAAAACTCGTCCCCTGCACCTACATGATTAGAGCATGTAGACAAAAGTATGGGTTAGCACAATAAAGCACTAAGTATGCTGGTATGCAATGCATATGACATGAAGAATGACAACAATACAACAAGGGGACCCATGGTTCGAAGAGAATGCACTTAGCCAAAGGAGTATATATAACAAGATGCTTATGCCATGATGCATGAGATTCCAACCTAGCAATATTATAATTTCAGGGATTTGACTTCAACCGACTAAAAGTAGGACCAAGCGAGCTACCACTTGGAACGGACTACTTGCCAAGTAGATCCCAAAACTCCCTTAAACAAGGGGTATCAAAACAAGGCTCTCAATATGGGGCAATCCCATGGTGGCACATGCTTTGACTGAAAGGGTGAATGCTCATTCCCTCGGTACTAAGTCGGATCCCAAGGGAATACATATATACATACCAATGCTCTTCAAAATCCGAAACTAACCATACTTTTCAAATCATGCATCATTAGAACATAGTTTCCAAAATCCAAATGTTTCAAGTCAATAAACTTCAACCCAAATCAAGAGTTTCCAAATCATTCAAAACTAATGCAATAGGATGTAGCTCATTCTACAAAATCACAAACCAAAATAAACGGTGCAAGCACCCAAATGATTCATAGAGTCCATCAAAGAGACATTGTGATCATAAGCCTAGTCATATCCAAATGCATATCAAGAATTTCCTAAAACAAGAGTTTCATCAAAGTCTTATCCAATGCAATACATGAATGAATGCATCAAAGCAAGGGTGACGGAATTCAAAAATTCAAATTTACAATTCAAACCTTCTTCTTCAAATTCAAATGAAAATTTCAAAGTTTAGTTCGGCAAGACTCACCCATGCATCAAAATTCAAGACAAACACATGCAATACTAGTTCTTCATACTTTAATGG
>JBCEWC010006775.1:0-22460 GCA_038996855.1 Solanum aculeatissimum | reverse complement strand
TTCCAGGAAACAACCTCTCTACCTTTGAGGTAGTGGTAAGGTTTGCGTACATTCTACCCTCCCCAGACCCCACTTGTAGGATTTCACTGGGTATGTTGTTGTTTGTATCTCCGATCTTTTCCCATTGCTTGTGGTTCATGGCTTTTATAACTACAAACTGCTATTATTATCAGCAGACCCTCTAATTCCATAAAGTGCCTTAAGGAGAACAACTTGCCTAATTCTGCAGGCATATTGTTGGTCTCGCTGGCCCTCCCGGTGCTGGAAAGAGCACTATCGCGTCTGAAGTAGCTAAGAGAGTCAATAAGCTATGGCCCCAAAAATCTCCTTCCTTTGATTCTCAAGTTGAGCCTCCAGAAGTTGCTATTGTTCTTCCAATGGATGGATTTCACCTTTATCGTTATCAGCTTGATGCTATGGAGGTAGGATTCCCTAATGAGAATGGTTTCTCATTATTCATGTTTCCAAAGCCTTATTGTTTGATGTGCATTGTTAGCTGGTTTTGATTAATCTAGACATAAAACAGGGCAGAGGACAAATGTTGAGTCAGTCTTGTGTTCCTCCTTGAAAGCTCCCCCCCCAAAATGAAAGGAAAGAAACAACTGAGGAGAAGATGTAAATAACTTTTAAATTTTTTTTTTGAAGCTGATAACATTTGTATTGAAGTAAGTACTTAGGTAGTACTGGAAAAGCCATTGTTACAAATAAGTAGAATGGAAGTAAAATCTACCCCAAAGCTGAATCAAAATCTATATGGACCCTTAAACTTCTATGATTTGACTCTGTCTCCTTGGAGTACACACTTGTGCACCAAAAGCAGAATAAGAAAATACATATAAGCTTGATTTACTGTAGGAGGTTGTTTCTATTCTCAAAACATCTATCATTTGTCTCTCTCCATGTAGTCCACCATATACCAGCAGGGATCATCCTCCATCTTTCTCTATTTGCAGCCTCAACTCCAACCACCTCCCAAATGAATAGAGTCTCATTAATCTTGCTAGGCATACTCCAGAGGAGCTGCATATAAAATACTTTTTCTTGTTTTGGTAACCGTGGTGTACAGGCCAGCTTGATACCTGGTACCTCCCACCACCAACAAATACCTGGTAATCTGTCCACTAAGGCTAGAATAGATGAGAAGAAATCACCCAGTGTACTAGTGTTTTCATCTCTAATGAGATTTGAACCTGTGAAAATGTGCTCAACCAATTCCATTGACCACTAGGCCACACCTTTGGGTGCTATGAAATAATTTTTCAGCCTTGTTCTTTTTAATTACAGAATTATGAGTGAAACTTTGTAGATATATTGTGGTTGAAGCATGTGTTTAGCCAATTTCATTTTAAATCTTTGTAATAGTTCCAACTATCTAACTGGTTGACCTGTTTCATAGGATCCAGAGGAAGCACATGCGAGAAGGGGTGGTAAGTTCTCTTTTTCGCAGCAGATAGCTAATAAGTTTGTACACAGTTTAAGCATTAATTTCTGGTTTAACTTCTATATCTCTCTCTGGATTCATTTTATGTTGAATCAGCTCCATGGACGTTTGACCCCAACTTACTGCTAGAATGCCTTAAGACTCTTAAAGATCAGGTGAGTGAATATTCACGTCTGATTACTTGCACTTACTTCCACGAACGGATTCTTTTAGCCTTTTTGAGTGAATCTCGTCTGGGCTTGAACTTTGATGTAACATTGTTTCATCCAGAGAGGAGGTTGTTTTTCTGCTTGCCTCTACATTTCTTTGTTCATGTAGTGAAAATTCTAAGATATGGTACTCTTTCTTCTGCAAGGGATCAGTGTACTGTCCATCTTTTGACCATGGTGTAGGAGATCCAGTAGAAGATGATATCTTTGTGAACCTTCAGTAAGTTTATGTCTAGTTTGGATGCTATTTTCTATCTGTGATTACACCCTATAAAATTCTAAATGTGTCTCAATCACGTGTGTTCAATTCACTATTTTTTAGGAGAAATTGATGGATGGATGATGAGCAAAGAATATAAGTTTTATCAATTCATTTCTTTGAATTTAGTTGATTCTCCATGTAATGGTTAGAAGTGAAGTGAATAATATGTTATGGAACTAGGGCGGTTCAAAATCAAACCGAAATCGATTACTCGAATTGAAAAGAAGTTATTGGTTTATCGATGACAGGTTATTGGTTTAGCAGTTTCGGTAACAAGTTTAATTTTTTTTAATTATCCGGAAACAACCTCTCTATCTTTATGAGGTAGTGGTAAGGTCTGCGAACATTTTACCCTCCCCAAACCCCACTTGTGGAATTCCACTGGGTATGTTGTTGTTGTTGTTTGTATCGGGTTATCGGTTCTTAACAGTTTTTGGTTTTTTTTTATTGATGGTTTAACCGATAACTCGATAATAAATTAAATAATTATATTTGTACCATTTGGTATATAAAGTCCTTGACAGTTTCATATTTTTATTTTTGACTGTCTCAAACTCTTAGTTATTCTATAATGTGATAGTGTTTGCTTTTGAGCAAAATGGTATCTGTCAACTTATGTGTATAGTTCATTTTGTTTGTCACCTTGTTTTTAAGTAATTTTCAATGAAGAAAATTTTGTGTCAAATATTAACGGTTAAACCGATAACGATCAATAACCAATAACCCAATAACTGATAAGCCAATATTTTAATGGTTCTATAACGGTTTAACATATCTACTGATAAATCGAATCGATAAAATTCAAAATTGAACCGAACCGACCGATATGCAGTCCTATATGGAACTGTGAAAGCTGGCAGCTGGGTAATGTTTTACATAAGCAGGCCCTCTGAGGTGTCTTGTTATTGGAAGTGTTAGCTCAATCAGTGTTCTCGCTATGATCGTACTACTTCTGTTATAATTGTTTTCATAGTTGTGGGCAATGGATAACTGAATTATTAATAGCTCTCTCATAGGTGTCTGCTGATATTCAATAATTTGATTGGATAATTAAATAAGTTGCTGTGAGAAATATTGAAGCAAAATATTATTGAATTGTGTCTACATTATTTTATTGAGATCCTAATTATAGACACTACATTAGACTCTTTTTCCAACTAGGACATTACAATACAATCTTTTTCCAAGTAGGATTCTATATACTATTCCTATTCTTATTCTAACACTCTCCCTCAAGTCTGTGCATACAAGTCAATGTACCTAGCTTGTTACAAATGTAATTAATATTAGGACCAATGAAACACTTGGTGAGATATCTGCAAGTTGTCATTTGACTTCTCAAAATTGATAGTCTATCTCAATGTGCTTAGTCTTCTCATGAGATATTGAATTTTATGTATAATGTCAATCAATCTCAATTTGCTTGGTCTTCGCATGAAATATTAAATTTGATGCATAATATCGATAAAACACAAAATGATAAATTCCTGAATTACAGTGTTGAATTTTCCAAGCGCAGCTTGTGAAGATTGTTTGACTGTTTCAAACCATAGAGTGACTTATACAATTGACATACCCATCTGGAGTGGAGTCATAGAGTAATTTGAAAAGAGACTGGCTTCTTGGCAAATGCAATATTTATCTATGGGAGGTAGACTTACTCTGATTAGTAGTGCGCTAGATAGCATTCCAACTTATACTATGTCTCTCCACCTAAGTTGCTTGGACTCGGGTGTAGGTGTCCAATATGGGTGCGGATTTAGAGGTTGGATCCTTCATGATCTAATTTTTAAGATTTGGGATATGGACCCATGTATGGATACGGGTGCAGCGATTCGCTTACAAATAATTAAAATATTTAAAAATAGAGTTAGAAAACCTAAATAATGAGATATTATATGGAGAACTTGAGGAGAATCTTAGAAGGAGATTAAAAGAAAAGGAGTGACATAGAAGTTTCTATATAAAAGGTATTCCATTTTCTTCAATTTCACCTTTGCTTTTGTGTTGATTACAAAAATCCATTAAAACTGCCCAGACTTTACCCATCAATTTTGGTCAAAGTACCCAATATCGGTTGACCAAATCGGACACGGATCCCACACCCATACCCATGTCGTGTTGACAAGGTGTGGCACCAAAAGTGAAGAGTCTGAGTAACTTAGCTCTCCACCCCATTCCTGGCAAAGTTTTGGAAAAATTTGACAGAATAAGAAGGGATTTCCTTTGGGAAGGAAACAACAATGTGGACAAATTTCACCTAGTCAACTGGGATGAAGTCATTTTGCCTAAGTGGCTTGGGGGTTTGGGCATAAAAGATTTAGCCCTGCATAACAAGTGCCACCTGATGAAGTGGCTATGGAGATACACAAAAGAGGGGCAAAGCTTATGGAGGGGGAAATTATAATTGCCAAATCATGGAGCACTGAATCACTGGAGACCAAAATTGTTGGATGAACCATATAGGGTTGGAGTATGGAAGTATATGTGCAAGCTATGGGAAGAGTTCTCGCAGTTCCATCATCTTGTAGCAGGAAATGGCCAGAGAATTAGTTTTTGAAAAGATAAATGGCTTGGGAATTCTCCTCTAATGTCTGACTTTCCCAACATTTTTTAGATAGCTAGTGACCCTGACTAAACGGTCCATCAGAATAGGGAAGGAAATGCTTGGAACCTAATCCTCAGAAGAAACCTACAGGACTTGGAGTTAGAGGAAATGATAAATCTGCTAGCAACACTTTGCTATGCAAACATCAACCCCCTAAGCCCAGACCAATTCAAATGGAGAGTTAGAAATAAAAAGGAATTCTCGGTGAAGGCAGCCTATAAACTTCTAGGTCCACATAGCACAATCACAGAGAGTTGGTCATGGAATCTTATTTGGAAAAGTCACCCCTCTACCCCTCTACCCCTCCCCCCCAAACCCAACCCAAGATAAGTTCTTTAAGATGGACTGCATGCATGAAGCATGTTTAACACAAGATAACTTAGCAAAGAGGAAGTTGAGCACGTTTATAACACTTTCGGCTCAAATGGGTCATGCCACAAAACATCAAAGATGCATTTGAAAGCTGGAGTAAAGGGAAAGTTGATAGCCCCGTCAAGATAATATGGAAGATGATACCAGCAGCTATTTGTTGGAGCATATGGAATGAGAGAAATAAAAGATAACATGATGGGATATCAACTATTTTTCGATCTTTAAGAGCTAAATGTCTTATGTATCTATATAGCTGGGTGTATTTGTCCCCTGTAGATTCCCCGGATACCCTTTGAACTTTGCTAGCTCCTTGTCTTTAGTATGATGGCTGTCATGTTTGTAATGAAGCTTCTTAGTTATTTTGCTACTATTCTGTTGTAACTTATCTGCATCTCCTTGATGCCAGCAATGAAAACCTTTACTTCATCAAAAAAAAAAGAGATGGCACGATGCTACACAATTAAGAAATGAGAAAGTAGTCACCGGAAAGATACATGGTGCTACACAAATTAGATATGAGAAAATAGTCACCAGAAAAATACACGGTGACCTAACTTTTGCTAACATAATTGTTGGCCGGACAGGCGGCATATATGAGTTAGCCGCCCGCTAGCAACAAAGTTTTTTTTTAATTTTCTACCAAAATCGTAGAAGCTCTGATACCACGTGAGAAGTGTTGAAGAAATATATTATTGAATTATGTCTACATTATTACATTGAGATCCTATTAATAGACACTACATTAGACTCCTCATCCAACTAGGACACTACAATACAATCCTTTTCCAAGTAGGATTCTATATAATATATATTATTCCTATTCCTATTATAACAGTTACTAAAGACGCAAAAGGAATAGACAAATGATGAAGTTCTTTTACTTATTGATAATGTTGCTTCTTCCCTTTTTTTCCGTCTTTTTTATTATTTTTTTTGGTGAGTTTTGCAGGCACAAAATAGTGATAGTTGAAGGTAATTATCTGTTTCTTGGAGATGGTGCTTGGAAGGAGGTATCTTCCATGTTTGATGAGAAGTGGTAAGAAGATCTTTCTGATCCAAGTTTTCTTTTGGCAAAAGGGAAGGAATCCCTGTGAATTCACTTTAAATCACCATATATACTAAACTGAAATTTCATGCTGAGGGATAACTTTTGAGTTCTTCTGCAAGTAAAAATTTGAGTTTGCATCAGTCTAGTATAGCATATATGATTGTGTATGTGAATTGTCTTCGCTATTGGTTTACTGATTATTTGATTTCTATCAGTTAGTGGAACTGATTTGCCTATCAATATACCACTAGAAGATATTGTGGAATGGGATCCCTCCCCCTTAACCAAAGGTCTTGGATTTGAGACATGGGAATGGAGAAACTCCTGCTAGGGATCACCTCTCCTTTTGGTGGGCCTTATGCGGTCTGAATCAAGATTTGTCAGGCTACTGGTACCCTATACCGGATGGTTAAGTAAAAGGATCAATGTTAAAATCTATGACTTAGTGCGTATTGTGATGCCTATCCTGTCTTCAAGGAGAAAATCATGCTAAAGCCATCTGCTCCATGCGAGAAAAAGCAAGCAATAAGATCCCTGATTTAGTGAAAAATGGAATGTTGCTAAAACTAGAAACATGCCTGTTTTATGTTCATATACTGTAGATATGATAGCCTGAGTTTCTTAGATAGAGGTTATCAAAGCCTGTTGGTTACAGGATCTGTTGACTCCGTAAAAATCTGACTGCAGGGCAGCATTATATGAGAACAAAGCTTTAGTTCTTGATGTGGTAAGACCCTTGTCTTATATGTGATAGGTTTGTCGATGTTGATATTGAGAAAGCAATGCAACGTGTCCTGAAGAGACATATATCTACAGGTACTATTCCAACTGTTGTTTCAACTCTTTTTACTAGAAAGAGTGTAGAAAAAACAGGATAATATAGACTAATTGGTGCCTTCTCATCTGTGTTGTAGGGAAGTCCCCTGATGTTGCTAAATGGAGGGTAAGGTTTCCTAACTGTTAATACCTTCCTTTTTTTGGAAGAAAAAACAATTAATAATTAACGGTTGTTAATCCTTTAAGATATCATCTGTGTCAGCTCCTATTGGTGTTTGGGTATTGGACAATATTTTGGTTCATTGCTAAATTCTTTCCACAGATAGATTACAATGACAGGCCCAATGCTGAGCTAATTATGAAGTCCAAGAAAAATGCAGATTTGGTGATTAAGTCGATTGACGAATTGAGGTGAGGTCCCGACTCTGCCTTTTGTTGCGTTCATTCTTTGAGGTGATGAATAAGTTTAAGGGACCGGACATAATGGGGTTTATAGTGCTTTTATTTCCGTGCAAATAAGATATAATCCTTTTGACATGTAGTGCAGAAAGTCCTTTTATGCATTTGTTATAGAAGTTCAGGTTATTTGTTATTTTAATGTAATTCACATTAATTATATATACTTGAGCAAATAAATTGAGTTTGCACAAGAGAGGGTTGAAAATCAAAATTTAACGAGACACATTATCTATTATGTATGAACATTTAAAAAGGAGTGTTATGATGGATGTCCAACTCCCAAAGAAATAACCTATCCATAATCTTTTCTCGTGATGTCAATAGTTAATGCCATTTCTTCCGCCTCCTCCGTGATCTCAAATGCATAATGTCATGTCTAAGTATCATTTTTTTAAAATATCTCTATATAGTACTATACTTAGAAAATAAAAACACATTATGTACATTTAGAAAACACTTGAGAAGAAATAAGAAAGTTTCCACTTTACATGTCTTATGACTATACTTAGAAAATAAAAACACATTATGTACATTTAGAAAACACTTGAGAAGAAATAAGAAAGTTTCCTCTTTACATGTCTTATGACTATACTTAGAAAATAAAAACACATTATGTACATTTAGAAAACACTTGAGAAGAAATAAGAAAGTTTCCTCTTTACATGTCTTATGTCTTGCTTAGGTCTTATCTATTATTACCTACTTTTTAGCTTAGATTTGATAAAAAAAACTCAAATTATTGTTGATGCAGCGTAGGTAATAGGCCAAAAAGACAACAAAGTATGACTAGCATTCCTTCAAAAGTCAACAAGGCTCCCCCACAAAAAAAAGAACCATCTACACGTGTCGCAAGCCCCACATCTCACTATCAACAATTAGTTCCTCACACGTGTGCTTCAAATATCGGGTTCATCTGAAATAATTATTTTCGATACAAAATACTTCATTTGTTATATAAATTTTAACTAATATTTTTAAAATATAATTTTTTATCATATTAATATGAAAAAATTGCAATCAATAATACTAGTCGTATTATTTTTGAATTTCTAAAATTTTATTTTAAGATATCAAATTAATTTAATCTAATTTAATTTTGAAAATTAGTGAAATTGTCTTTTGAAAAACACAACATGACAACTAAAAAGGGATGAAGGGAGTATAAATTTATATATAAAAAGCTATTAAAATTATTATCCAGAACATATATGAATTTATAACTTTTGACATAAGAACTTTAAAAATTGAACTCATAAAATTTAGATTCTGAATTTGTCCAGATACATTTTTATTACTTTTGTCTTATCCTTTTTGCTAAGCTGTTATCCTCTCCATCTAGACACACATCTTGATACAATGTATGTTTAGTTGTCCACATAGATGGGATGTGAAATATTTGATTTTCTTACATAATTGTGATAGGAGGTAGAAGATAAAGTCAAATCTAATTAAAAGTAGTATTCTATATTTGTATATTTTGGGAAAGGAAGGAGATAACTTAGGTCCAAAAGAAGAAAACGATTAATGTCTTAAAAAAGAATATAATTGTAGTGGTGGACCCTTCTTGTCTCCCTTAGCTAAGTTGAAAACATGCCTCTATTGGGTTTTAACATTATTACATCCCACCAAAGCATATACATTATAGGTTCTCTCAAATTATACTTGTATCGGATCGTTTAGTTAGGAAGAACTTATCTCAAGATTAGTTATTCTGGGATTAAATATATCTCATCACTATGGTATAAATGATGGGATAAGTTATCCCAAACTTGGTAACCAAATAAAGATATCAAATTTTATCCCTTCACTAATTTTTAATTTCATGACTATTTATTCTTATCTCTCACACCAAACGACCCCGTAAAATTACCTATCATATTTATCTAAATCTAATTAGATAATGTAGGTAACTCATAAAATAGAGCTTACTTGTTCTTCACGTAGCGGAAGCACAAAGATAGAATGAACCACAATTGAATTTTATTGATTAACAATGATCGTCACAACATGTTGGAATAATTTCTATACCATAAGCAACTTAAATTTATACTATATTAAAAAAGTGAAGGTCCTTAATAATATTATTTGAATTTTTCACCTTTCATTAAAAGATTTCGTTTTAGACAATCGTTTTTTTATCCTTTTTCTTCAATTATGATATTAGTATTTTAATGATATTAAATATTGACTATAATAAATTATAATAATAATTAAATAGAAAAAAAATTCTTATCTTGGAGAATCTTTTTGCAACTAAAATAGATTTAATAAAAAAAAGGTCAAAAAACTTTTAAATAATCAGCCAAAAAAGGTTTTAGAGGTTCAAAAAAAAAAAAGGAAGGCAGAATAATAATAGTAAAAAAATATCAAAAAACAGAAGAAGTAAAAAAAGGTAAAAAAAATAGAACCAAAAAGCGACCCAAAAAATAGGCAAAAGTTTTCTACTGACAACTAAATTCCTATGTTTATGGGACAACTTTAAGTCAATTAACTTTACCTTTTATAAAATAAATTTTAATTATTTAATTATTTTTTTAATGTTGACTAGATTCCTAAATAAATGGGAAGAAAAATTAAATAGTTTTCTTTTACTAGACTTTTAAAATATATGAAAACGAAATTCAAGTAATTTTCTAGACTCCTAAAATATATAAAAATTATGTACTTTTCTTTTACTAGACTTCTAAAATTACCAACTAACTATATTATTAAATGTTTAAATTTTTGCATATATTGGTATAGTTTTATAGTTTATTTTCCTCTGACGTGCCCTTTTTATAGTTATATATGGTATTCTCATCATTTAGATAGATATAACATTTATTTTAATGTCAATTATTATTTTATATAATTTTGTTCATCTTATATATAACTTAACAATTAACATGAGACACATGTGCAAAACACATATACTAATCTAGTCATAATTAATTGAGGAGAGAATAAAACGTAGGAATTCTTATATTCTCCATATGTATTGTATTTTCTATGTATTTAGTTACACACCATATGTGTGTTTATATAGAAATTATTAGGGCTAACTAATTATCCTAATGAGCTTTTAAAACACCCTTAATGGGTGGGCTTAAATTTTTTACATCTCTCACTCACACATAATGTAAATGTTTTTCTAATTTGAGAAATAAATTCTCTCTCCATCTCCTCAATCATTCATATCAAAAAGTAGATGTGAAAAAATATTGTGAGATTTAAGCATTATACATCTATTAGGAATATATGGCTTCTTGTCAAGTGCAAGGGACAGGCGGTGGAACAAACTATCTATATGCGATGGGAAACCGACAGGACCAAGAGGCTGTGATGGATATGCTTCAAGTTTTTACCTTTGATTTTTATTCTTTGCTTGATCCAGGTACAACGTAACTCTGTCCTTTGTGACGTCATATGTGGCTACTAGAGTTGACATTTTTCCTGAGTGCTTGGTTGAGCCATTTTCTGTTTCTACTCTTGTTGGTGAGTCCATTCTAGCTGAGAGAGTTTATAAAGATTGTGTAGTGTTCATCCATCATAGGGATACTTTTGCTGATTTGATTAAGTTAGAGATGATTGACTTTGATTAATTCTTGGCATAGACTGGCTTCACGCCTGTTATGCCTCTGTCGATTGTAGAACCCGAACTGTCAAATTTCAATTTCCAAATGAGCCTGTTATAGAGTGGAAAGGTAATTCTGTTGTGCCTAAGGGTAAATTTATTTTCTACCTTAAAGCCAAAAAGTTAATCTCAAAGGGATGTATCTATCACCTCATGTGATTTAATTCTAACAATGTTGAGCCTCTTACCCTTGAGTCTATCCTGAATGTAAATGAGTTTCCTGAAGTGTTTTCTGAGGATTTTCTTGGAGTATCTCCTGATAGAGAGATTGACTTCAGAATTGATGTTCTTCCTGACACTCAGCCAATCTCCATTCTACCGTATAGAATGGCCTCTGCTGAGTTGAAAGAGTTAAAAGAGCAACTGAAAGATTTGCTAGAGAAGAATTTTATCAGGACGAGTGTTTTTCCTTGGGGTGCTCCATTTCTATTAATGAGAAAAAAGGATGGTTCCCTCAGAATGTGTATTGACTATCACCAATTAAATAAGGTGACAACTAAGAATAAGTATTCCCTTTCAAAGATCGACGACTTGTTTAACCAACTTCAGGGTGCCACTGTTTTCTCCAAAATAGACCTTAGATCAAGTTACCACTAGTTGAAAGTGAGAGAATGTGACATCCCGAAGATGGTTGTTCAAACTCGATATGGTCACTTTGATTTTTGGTAATGTCCTTTGGGTTGACAAATGCACCTATATCCTTCATGGACTTGATGAATAGAGTATTCAAACAGTACCTTGACATGTTCATGATTATGTTCATCGATGATATTTTGGTGTATTCCAGAGATGAAGCAGAACATGCTAATCACCTTAGAATCGCTTTGCAAACGCTCAAGAATAGTGAGTTGTATGCTAGGTTTTCAAAGTGTGATTTTTGGCTCAAGTCTGTGGATATTCTAGGCCATGTTATCTCGGGCGATGGCATTCGAGTGGACACTCAAAAGATTGAGGTTGTTAAGAACTAGCCCAGACCAACCTCTCTAACTGACATAAGGAGCTTCTTGGGTTTGGCTAGCTACTACCATAAATTTGTTGATGGGTTCTCTACCATATCTGTACCATTAACTAGATTGACACAGAAGAAGGTCGAGTTTCAATGATTCGACGAGTGTGAGAGGAGTTTCTAAGAGTTGAAATGTCACATACCCTGCAGACAACAACCACAACAATCACCAGTCTGGTCCCCTACCCCACAAAGTAGCTTGATGGCCGAATAAGGTCTGGTCCCCTACCCCACAAAGTAGCTTGATGGCCGAATAAGGTTGACTACTGCCCTTGTGTTGACTTTGCTCGAAGGAACCGATGGATTTGTCATTTATTGTTATGCCTCGAGAGTGGGATTGGGATGCGTATTGATGCAGAAGGGTAAAGTTAGTGCTTATGCTTCAGGCAACTCAAGGTGCACGAGAGGAATTATCCCACACATGACTTAGAATTAGCAGTAACGGTGTTTGCTCTCAAGCTATAGCGCCATTACTTATATGGAACGCATATGGATGTATTCACAGACCATAAAAGCCTGCAATATGTTTCACCCAGAAGGAGATTAATTTGAGGCAGAGAAGATGGCTTGAGTTACTCAAAGACTATGGCATGAGCATCCTCTACCATCCAGATAAAACTAACGTGATTATTGATGCCCTTAACAGGTTGTCCATGGGGAGTACCTCCCATGTCGAGGAGGAGAAAAAGGAGCTAGCTAAAGAAGTTCACAGACTGGCATGGTTGGGAGTCCAACTGGATGAATCTGGTAAAGGTGGAGTTCTTGTGCATAATGGGTCTGCATCATCTCTAATAGTGGAGGTGAAGGAGAAGCAAAACCAAAATCCTATCTTACTCCAACTGAAGGAAGATGTGTGTAAACAGAAAGTGATGACTTTCATCAAAAGAAGAGATGGGGAATTGAGATATCAAGGCAGATTGTGTGTTCTAGATTTTGATGGTATTCAAGAAAAGATCATGGAAAAAGCCTATAACTCTAAATATTCTATCCATCCAAGGTCAAATAAGATATACCATGACTTGAGAGAAATCTACTGGTGGAGTGAAATGAAAAGATACATTGCCAAGTTTATTTTCAAGTGCCCGAACTACCAACAAGTAAACGTTGAGCATCAAAGGCCATGTGGAGTAGCCCAGAACTTTGAGATTCCAGAATAGAAGTGGGAGATGATTAGCATGGACTTTGTCATAGGCTTATCGAGGTCTCACAGACAGCATGATTCAATGTGGGTGATTATTGATAGGATGACTAAATCAACCCACTTCTTGGCGGTAAAGACTGTTAATACCATAGAGGATTATGCCCGATTGTATATAAGGGAGATTGTGAGATTACATGGAGTCCCCTTGTCTATCATCTCAGATAAAGGATCGCAATTCACTGCTCAATATTGGAGGTCCTTCCAGAAAGGCTTGGGTTTGAAGGTGAACTAAGCACTACTTTCCATCCACAAACTGATAGCCATGCAAAACGCATAATTTAAACTTTGGAGGATATGATGAGAGCCTGCGTTATTGACTTCAAGGGTAATTGGGATAACCATTTGTCTTTGATTGGGTTTGCCTACAATAATAGTTTTCATTCGAGTATTCAAATGGCTCTATATAAGGCATTGTATGAGAGGAGAAGTAGATCACCAATTGGTTGGTTTGAGGTGGGTGAGGCAGAGTTGATTGGACCAGACTTGGTTCACCAATCTATGGAGAAAGTAAAAATCATCCGAGAAAGATTGAGGACTGCACAAAGTCAACAGAAATCTTACATTGATGTTAGGAGAAGAGACTTAAAGTTTGAGGTCAACGATTAGATGTATTTGAAAGTGTCACCTATGAAGGGTGTGATGAGATTTGAGAAGAAAGGGAAGTTGAGTCTGAGGTACATTGGTCCTTATAAGATTATAAAGAGGGTAGGCAACGTAGCCTATGAGTTGGAGTTACCCTCAGAGTTAGCAGCCATCCATCCAGTCTTCCATATTTCCATACTTATGAAGTGTTTGGGAGATCCACAGTTAGTTGTGTCTGTTGAGAGTATTAGAGTGAAGGGCAACTTGAGCTATGAGGAAATTTTTGTTCAAATCCTTAAGATCAGGTTCACAAGTTGAGGACTAAAGAGATTACATCTGTCAAGGTTTTGTGGAGAAATCAGTTTGTAGAAGAAGCTATTTGAGAGGCTAAAGAGGATATGAAAGCCAAGTACCCTCATTTATTCCTTTCTGATGATGATGAGAGAGTTGATGGTAATGATTCTTTCCTATCCATTGAGTTCCCTTCTTTTCTGAGTTTGAATAAAGATAGAGTCCGAGAGTTCAATTGATGATTGGCTTGATTTGTTGATTGAAATTACTTGCTTGACTTCTTAATTGATTGATTGTAGGAGTGATTTGTGCACTGCTTGATTGATAGAGCCCAAGATAGGATTCGTGCTTTGACTAGGTTCTTAGATTTCTCTTCATTCGAGGATGAATGATTTCAAGGGGCAGATAATGTAACACCTCCTAATTCATTCTACCTAGTCTGCTATAAATACCCAGGAGAAGCTGAGAAAATAACTGAGAAAAATTACTGGGAGAAATCATGAAGGATCATCTACGACCCTTAGAGTGATCTATGACCCGTAGATTGGACCTCGTAGTAACCCCTGTGACTTAGTAAAATTTTTCTAAGTCTGAGGCCCTATGTACGAGAGATTATATGGATCGTACCTCATTCTATGACCTGTGGAACAGATTTTGTAGATTGAAGTTCTAGAAATCAAGACTTTTGAACCTTGAACGACAAGTTACTAGATGTTTCATTGTTTATTTTATGAACCGTAGAAAGTGGTTTGTAGGTCCCATGTCCAGTTTCTAGTAACACAAATTTTGGGCACTCCCATCTACGAGGGGTCACTTATGGCCCATAAGTGGAACCACGACCTGTAGATAGAGTTTTGTGGTTTCCTTTGGTAGTTTTTAAGAGGGGTAATCTTGACTTTTCCTATTTCTTTTAATTAAAACCTACGATACTTTGGACTTGTTTTAGGTCTTTTATCAATACCCTAGGTGTATTATTCCCCATTATACACTTAGAAACCTTGAGAGCATTGAAGAAGGGAGAAAAACGAGGGTTTTGAATCCAAGTTTGAGGATCATCAGAGAGTTTATCATTCTTCCTAATTCTAGGTATGTAAGGCTACCTAAAGCTTTGGACTGAGTTCGTCCACGCATCCTTCCATCTACTTGAGTTGAATTCACGAATAAGAATTGAGTATTGAAAATTTTATGATCCTAATTTTTGAGTTGCTTGCATTTATTTTGAGTCCTCATGAACATATGTGAACAATTGTCGCATAACATTGCTATTTATATGAAATTGAGATACTAGCCTTATACTTGACAACATGAACCCTGAATTGCATTATCCTATAAGATTATGTATATTGACTGAATTGAGATTATGAGTTTGATTACTTGAGTTAAGTAACTTGAGTACTAATTGAGCATGAAAAGCATATTATCTGTCTACATTCATACTTAATGAGCATCCTATTTGTTTTATGTGATGAGCATGATTGAGTTGAGTCTAAATGACCATTTGAGTTTGAGTTCGAGTTATGATTGTATGCATGATTGATACCCTAATTGGTTGAGTTGTTGAATGATTGAGTTGAGTTGAGTTGAGATAATCTAAAGAGATGATTTTGAGTTGATTGGCATGAGCATGTTTTAGTCTTGAAAGGAGTATTGAGCACCGATATAGAAGCGAGTAAATAACAACTCTAACCCATAAACTGTGTTGCCAACGTAGGATAGTCATGTAGTTCACTCTGACGACTCATGTCCTAAAAAAATATAGATATTTACTTTGGATCCGAGAGAGAGTTGATCGTCCTTTACCTTGGCAAGTTTTCGACAGGCGTGACAACGATGTCACCTTCGTTGTACATCACCAAATTAAAGGAGGTGGGAGTTATGTCGGTTAAGAGAAACTCCTAAGCAACACTTGATTGAGCATATAATGTTTTAAACTGAGTTGCATAATACTGAGTCTATTTTCAAAGTATAGTTTTAAACTTTAAGCTTGTATATTCATTGAGTTGATGTCATGAGCTTTTGAGTTGATCTTAAACTCGAGTTGACTGATTTAGTTGAGCCTTTACTATTTTCTTGATCCATTGTATTGACGTCCATTTGATTCTGCATAATTAATGATGCAACTATAGATGATAGAGGACTTCCTCCAGTGCACCATTGTGCTCCAGCTTCTTGATTCCAGACTGGTGAGCCCTTCTTACTATCCGAAGGAGCCCTTTTATCTAATATTGAGTATTTTATTTTCTTTGATTAGGGTAGTCATGGTCTGTCATGGTACCATCTAGACTATCAAATAGAGGTTTCATAGACATTGACTAGATGATTGTCGATTGTAATTTATTTTCCAAACTTGGTCATTGGAAACTATTATTATAATATAGTTTTATTTATCTAAACTGATAAATTTTCTTGAGTATTCTTCCGCTGTGGAGTATGATGTGACGATGAGGCCAGGTGGTTCTCTTGGGGAATCAGCGATGATTCTTCAAGTACCGACCACGACAAGGGTACTCTCTCAGAGCGTGACAATAAATTCTTTTATTTCTTCTAATCTCACACCCCAAAAGAAGGGAAGGCGCGACTGACACTCGATACCATCATTGGCCGAGTAAGCCACTGAACATGCTAGTTGACTAGCCTAGAGGCCAAAAGATCGGGCAACGTAACATCTGAAAAACTAAGCCTAGACCATTTGGGTCATGACCTGGTCAACAATAAATCATGTACATCAGGATAGGTAAACCAAAATGATAAAGTACTAGTTAGTCGACAAGGCTGCAACAACAGAGGTACAGTCACACACTATATATATACATGCCAATCCTATGACTGGAGACTGGAAGACACAAAAGAACCAACCCAAAATAATATGTCCACTATAGCCTCTAAGAGAGTCACTAACACTGCTGGGACAGGGCCTCGACTATACCCAATTGTACAACAAAAAATAAGTATCCTGTGGAAGTTACAGGAAGAAGTGGAGCTTACCAACTCATAGTTGAACTGGGCTTCTAGTGGAGGGGTCGATCAGAGTCGCTACCTAAACTTGCACGCACGAAATAGAATGCAGTGTTCCCAGGCAATGGGACGCCAGTACGAATAAACATGTACTGGTATGTAAGGCAGAAAATAAAATCATAGATAATTGTGGTAAAAAGGGTAATAGAAATATCACATGTAACCCAGGTAACTTTCCTGGCCAACACTCAGTCTCCTAGTGATCAAATATACATGGTATACTCGAGTAATCACATGTCGTGAATACATATATATAGATACAAATGCATGACATACCCAACCAAATGCTAGCAATGGTGGTCCTTTCCGGGAGCTACCCGACGTCATATTTGCCAACCTGTGGCCATTCGTATCATATACATATATATAGTCAGTTAGGCAAATAGGCCCCATACCTCTGATTATAGCTCAAAGTCTATGCATAACGTGCAATGTATGATATGTATGTTGAATGCACATAGTAGACCATTACATAAATTTCACCAATCTTGGCTTATTATTACACTTATCCTCATAACATCATAATCATTGTCATAACATATACATATGACCCGCGGGATCTTACATGTCTTTCAAATAAGTTTGACAACTTAACTCAATATTTAGAATGAGGCCTTACTTCTAAAAATGTTCACAAATGTGCTTCACATAATGCTTACACTTGGTTCCATGTCAATTAGTAAAAGAAAGTACTTAAAAGAATCAAATGCTTTAGTGGTTTAAATAGGAACATTATACTGGAGGCTATTGGAAATCAACGTGTTACTTTCTAGGTGCTTCAATTATTATTTTAGTTTGGAAGAAGGACTTATCATGAATACTACTTTCCCCTTGTAACTTGCCTTTATTTTTGGTGACACTACACCAAAAAGTGCAATACCTCAACATAAGGACAGGTAGTTCAGAAAACCAATAAATTGATATATAGACATTGAATGTCCAATTTAAGCGAAGGAATGGAATATCAACCCTATACCATTATGAAAATAACTCAGTTGCAATCCCAATGCCTTTTACAGAAGGTCTTTCTAGCAACAGAATAGTAAAATATCGCATTTGACATTTTAGGAATTTCCCAGATTTCATGCTAAAAGAACAGATGGGGCTTAGCCTTAACATACCTTTCCAACGGACGTCTGAATGCTTGAAGTTTCTTCACGATAGTTATTCCTCACATCTTAAGCTTCATAACAACTATATATATGCAGCTTACAAACACCTATAAACGATCCATAAATTAGCATTAATGGCCACATTTTCCATATAGCATTTACATAAGGAAACGTCCGTAGAACTTCGTCAAAATGATCGTAAAAGAGCCCCAAAACGATTACCTGGTCAAACCAGCTGCAAACATACAATAACCAGCAACACCACCACTTTTTCACAATCTAAAAACAGCCCCAAACATAGATAATAAGAGGGAAAAATAATTACAAAGCGTAAGACATGCATTTCTAGGCACGTGAGCGAATTTTAACGATAAAAACGTGAAGAGCTTACCTAAATCACTTAGGGTACTTGTGGGAGCTTCCTTTTTAGTTCCTAAATTGTTTTAGGATAAAAACACTTCATTTTCAGCTTTAAAACATCAAAATAGCCGACATATAGTTAGGCTTGACCTGACCTAGCCCATGACTCGATTTCCCGTTCGAACAGTCGCGGTAAAACTATCATAACTTTTTATTCTGAAGTTGTATTGATGCACGATTTTGTGTGTTGCAAACTAGACTCGTAGAACTTCAATTTGATAGGTCATCAATCTTCTAACTCTTTATATTTTGGGATATATGATTTGATACATTTGACCCAAATTTAAGAAGGATTTCTTAAAGAAGCTTACAGTAACTTGAGCCAAACTTTATCTTGCAACTTCCTTGACTCTGAAACTTAACATATGAACTTTGGGTTATTAAAATACCCCTTAAAAATGCATTATAATAAAATTATGCACTCTTAGTCCCATCCGAGAAGTGAAACTCAATTTAAATCTTCCGAAAAGGGCAAGGTGTCATTTGGGCCATCTCTCTAATCCCGAATATGCATTTAGGGGATTCCTTTGACTTAAAACTTTCATCCCTTGATATTACCACTTATTTGCAACCTTATTACCCTTAGGTTCTATCCAGAGTCATATATGTCTTATACAACATGCCACAATATATATATTATGAAAGACGAGAAACACAGGGTCTCACATCTAACCCATGAATGTTTCTTAAACTTTCCACCCCAATTCCATAGCCATGGATAATAATCAAATCTATAAACTAAGTCTTAAAAAACTTAAATTCTTCTGCTTCTCTCGCTAGTTTTGAATCAAAGCTCTTAAATTTTCCTTCTTCGTTCGTTTACTAGAAGTTGAGACAGAGGCTTGAAAAACAAATCTCATTTAAGGGTGTTGTACGCAACCCTTTTATTTTTCCCTTCCAGTTTGCAACACTTGTTGTTTGGGCTTAATTATTCTTTTTTATACTGATAAAATAAAATAAAATGGTTATTCTAAAAAGAAAATGTCATTAACAACATATTAAAAACACCAACTTATTTAGTTAAAATTAAATTAATATAAAAAATTATATTTTTTGATAAATTTTCTTTTCTTTTGAAAGAATGAAAAATAAAACTTATTCTAAAATGGTGATTGTATTGTTTTTCATTTTTTTGTAGTTTTCATAACTTTTAAAATAAACTTATTACTAGACTAAGGTAAAAACGAAAATATACAATTTAGACCTACAATAAATATTTAAATACTAAAAAGGTATAAAACTTAGGTTTGATAAAAAATTAGGTGTTCACAAAGAGAAAAATGAGAGGAGAAAAAGATTATGATTTTATCCAATTTAGAAATTACTTCTCCTAAATCTAAAAATATTCACCACCATTTGATTATTGGGATCAAGTAAGGTTTATATAAAAAAAAATTCAAATCTTCTTCTTTACAAAATTATGAGCTCAAAATCATGGATTGATTTAAATATTTATGTATGTAAAAATTTTATCTGTGTAAAAAATAAATTATTAGATTATGTTAAAAATACTAAAATGTATATGAACAAATATAATTAACGGTATATAAAAATATAATTTAATACAAAGTAATGATTTAATGAAATTGAAATAATATTTTATATTCAATAGATTATGATAAAATATTAATAATCAAATTCAAAATAAAGTAATAAAAATTTTAATATTTTGAAAATAAAGATAATTATCGACAAATTATTCTAAAATTGTACAAATTATATTTTGAACTATTTAAAGAATAAAAAATATAAAAATATTAAATTTTAAAAATATTAGATCAAAATTGGGTGACAACAACTCTCTTTGCAATCAATTAGGGTTTAGGTTGTGGTATAGAGATTGCTCCAACATATTGTGACAATCATCTTTGACTAATAAAATTCAACTGTGGCACATCCTACTCTTCTGCATTCGCTACGTGAAGAACAAGTAAGTTCTCTTTTATGGATTTCATATGGTATCTAATTAAATTCATATTAATATAGTATGTAATCCTACATTAGTATCAGAGTCATCGGTTGACATTTTTTATTATTTGTGAAGATATAAAACTATGTATTTTTTCTTGTTTGATGCTATTTGGTATGATAAATTAGTTTTATCACACTGATTTAATTTTTTTTTAATTAATCATTAAATTTCTTATGAATCTAAAAAAAAATAGAAATAAAATTTAAAAATTGGTTCAAAAAGATCTGGAAAACATTCCAAAAGATTTAAAAACAAACAAAAATATTTTTTTTTTAAGAAAAATATTTTAATTTTTATAAATACATATTTCTATAATTTTATGCATGACTAGAAATCAACCTATGACTCTGATACCAATATAGAATTACATATCACACTAATCTAAATCTAATCAAATAATATATGCAACTCATAAAAGAGAACTTACTTATTTTTCACATAGCGAAAGCGAAAATCTAGGATGAACCATGGTTGAATTCTACTAGTAAATAGTGGTTGCCACAAAATATTAGAGCAATTCTTATACCAATATATTGGAGCAACTCCTATGTCACAACCTAAATCCTAATTGATTGATGTGAGAATAAATTGTAAGATATGTATATTTTCTACATGTGTTGCATTGTTTATATATATAATTACACACTATAAGTGTATTTATATAAAAATTATTAGGCCTAATTAATTATTCTAATGGGCCCGAAACACCCTTTATGGTTGGACCCGAATTTTCTACAACACTAATTACATTTTTTAGGAAAAATTATGTGGATAAGTAAAGTAAAAATTGCAAGAATATAAACTTTAACAGTTTATATTACTAATTATGTCAATCCTCAAGAATATTTAATAAAATAAAGTTTTTATTTACATCCCTATACATCCTATGCTATTATTATTTGTTTTGAGATAATCTAAAGAGATGATTTTGAGTTGATTGGCATGAGCATGTGTTTAGTGTTGGGAGGAGTATTGAGCACCAATATGGAAGCGAGTAAATAACTACTCTAACCCATAAACTACGTTGTCAGTATAGGATAGTCGTGCAGTTAACGCTGACAGCTCATGTCCCAAATGATAGGCATTTACTTTAGATCTAAGAGAGAGTTAATCGTCTTTTACCTTGGCAAGTTTAGGATGGGCCTGGCAACGACATTGTCTTCGTTGTACATCACTAAGAAATAAAAGTAGTGAGAGTTATGTCGGTTAGAGAAACTCCTAAGAAACACTTGACTGGGCATATTATGTTTTAAACTGGATTGCATAACACTGAGTCTATTTTCAAAGCATGGTTTTAAATTTTAATATTACATATTCATTGAATGGAGCTATGAGTTGTTGAGTTGATTTTCAACTCGAGATGACTAATTGAGTTGAGTCTTTACTATTTTCTTGAACCATTTTACATACTAGTATATGTCATATACTAATGTCCATTTGGTCCTGCATCAATAATGATGACAGATACAAGTGATAGAAGACTTCAGTCAGTGCATCATTGAGGTCCAGCTTCTCCCTTTCCAGAGTTGGTGAGTCCTCCTTGCTTTTCAGAGGAGCTTTTCTTTTCTTCTTTTATTTGAGTATTAGCATTATTTCTATTAAGGTAGCCAGGATTTGTCTTGACACCTTCTAGATGGGATTAGAGGCTTCATAGACATTGAGTAGAAATAGTTTGATTGTTTTTATTTTTCAAACTTGATCATTGAAAATTATTATTATTATAAAAGTTTTATTTATCTAAAATGATGTCTTTTCTGAGTATTCTTCCGCTATCGAGTATGATATGACGATGAGGTTAGGTGTTTCTCTTGGGGAATCAACAATGGTTCTTCAAATGTCGGTCACACCAAGGGTACCCTCCCGGGGCATGACACTCATGTCTACTTTGATATCACTTGGTGTATAATTGCTTTTTGGATCATTGTTGTGAGACCCTGTGATTCTCGTCTTCCATAATATACATATTGTGGCATGTTGTATAAGGCATATATGAAGCTGGATAGAAACTAAGGCTAATAAGGCTTCAAGTAGGTGGTAATATCAAGGGATTAAAGTTTTAAGTCAAAGGAATC
>JBCEWC010006774.1:0-22463 GCA_038996855.1 Solanum aculeatissimum | reverse complement strand
TTGGGGAATGTTTTAGGGGTTTAGGAGACCTTAGGGTACCAAAAAGGGGCTTAGGAAAATGTTAAATCACAAAAATATCATTAATAAAATGTAACTTTCTAAGACTAAGCAGAGTCACACGGTGTTATAGTACCTGTCTGGTGGTCAAACGGACCGTCTCACCCTCTATCTCACAATACTTAACCAAATTTCCAACGCGAACTCTCGGAGGACTTTCTGGAACACTTCACGAGCATCCACATGGATCGTATGGTGTTTGACTGGCCGTGTACCTGTACCGTGAGCCTAGAATTGGCCACCTAAACTTTTCCATTGTTTGGCGTAGCCACTGTCCCACTTGACGGGACAGTACATAGACTGTCCAAGCTCAAACAGACCGTTTGAGGTTCCGTGGCTTAGGACTTGGTTTATGGGGTGGTTCCTGGCCACCCCTAGCTTACTGGAGAACCCCACGACACCCCTCACGGACCGTGACAAGTTTCACGGACCTTTGGAGTTTCCTTAGCCACTTTTCTGAGCCTATCTCCAACGTCTTTCAAATTTTAGACAGTCCCACTGTTTGGGCCATAACTTCCTCGTACGAATTCTGAATCAATTGAAACCAGTTGAGCTGATAAGATAACTCAATGAGCTTCAATTTGATATATAGTATCAAACATGGTTCAATCCACATCAAAAGTTTTGATCATTTGAAGTACGCTGCCAAAATTATCTCTCTAGTTCACCAACTAGCCCATTTTGCGTTCGGCCACTTAAACTCATCCTGTGTCTACCAAATCTCAACCATGACCAGTAGTATATCATATAAGACCAACTATAAGGAGATTTCGCAAATTTTCTAGTTGTTACACAACTCTACCTCCTACCTTAAGGCATCTGGATCATCAGTCTTAGAGTAGGGCCTCTTCCCAGAGGCGCAGAGTAGTACCTCCTCAATGGAAAAAAAATCAATGAACGCCTTTACAGTAGGATCGAGCATTAGAAAAACCACTGGTGCTTCTATTGTTACTATTATCTTAGCCTGGAGCTGTTGAATCTCTGTTTGTATGGCAGTCAGATTAGGGGGTTGGACTCAAGTGTGACTCTGCACTCAAATGCATCTATACGGCTATGTACTAGTCTCAATCTCTCCTCGATAGTGGTCGTACAGTGCATCCTCATGCACTTCTCAGCCTCAAAAATGGCCTGGTAGACCCACAACCTGATCTACTATAATAGCTATATAAGCTGAGTCTTAGTTCTAACCAACCTCTGCGCCATTGTATGAATAGAGGTCGCAAACATATATACCATGCCTATGGGAGATACTGGAACTGCCTTTGGCACAGAAGTGGTAGTGGTGGTAGTAGTAGTGGGACCCCTCTTTTTATCTGGCTCAGTTTGCTCAATTTGTGGGGTCCCCTCTGTGGTAGGAACAACAGTGGTGGAAGAAGATAAAGTCTTAGATGGTGAAACTGTAGCGAACATCTATGGCATATACAGTGGAGGTTGTGGTACTCGTCTAAGTGCCACCGGATTCTCATAAGCCTTTATTAGGATGGTATCCAGTGTCCTCTGAACCTCTATCAGAGTATCCATATCATGAATACTACCCACCCTCGCCGCTAAGCAAAGTTTGTATATTAGGCAAGGGAATGGGATTGAAGTAGATCTTTTCAGGGTCACCTCGTGTATCTACTCTGTGATCAACCTGGCCTAATTTATATCATAGTCAGCCAAGATGTTGCCAACTAGTACTGTATGATCTGGTGTAAGTGTATTATCTTCATGTGTTGATCGGATCCACGATCTAACTACAGTCCATCAAAATTTGCCAGTAAAGCTGGGTAAAGCCTTCACTATAGGTGTCGATATAGTAGAAACCTACTCAAGGTCCTAGCCTTCTGCTGCAATGCGGTCGATAATCTACCTCATCAACAAGCCCTATGGGCTGCATCTCTCATCAGAATATGGTCCCGAGTCTGGCTCATCTTGTAGTTAAAGTTAATTATGGAAACCAGATCCTCATACTAGGGACAAAAAAAGAACACGATAGATGGTGGCCTCAGATATATCAACTGAAGTGCCTCTCACCATCGTCTATGTCAGTCTGTGCTACGTAAAGTATGGCTTCCCTTTCAGGGTCGAGCGAGTAATTGTGGCAGCGTATGATGCATAGAACTCTCTGACCATCACCGGGTAGCACTTCCCTGATGGGGCTGCCAACCACTCCAACCCATACCTCATCATAGTCTCTTTAAGCCTAGGGGCACCGTTGAGTTTGATAGTGATATGTTGGGGCTCCTCAAAGATATGTGGGCCTGACGTCCCCACTCATCATGTTGTATATCATCCCAGTACACCCTCTGCATCCCGAGCATGCACTACCTACTGGTCAAGGTATTTGGGGATGATAATACTACTGGGGTGGAGTCTTTAGCGTCTGAATCTAACTTATCTCTTATGCCGAAACCATCTCTATATCCTACCCCTAACCTTTGACCCCTCTCTTGAGGAGGTCATCTGGATGGAGCTACTCTATCGATCGCCTCCCTCGTCAGACTTGGAGGTTGCACCACTATATCTTGAGTTTAAGGTTGTCGAGTCCGTCTACCAGCTGCACGTGTCTATCGTAACTGGACGACCATAATAGGCTAGATGTCGAGCTCCTCTAATGAACCACAAGACTTAGGAGTGGACATGGATTCCATAGGCTTATCACGTAATCGCTCTCTCATGGCTCGTATCTCATCTTATCTGGGCATTGGGGCTATAGTACCTGAAAAGCATACATCATACCAACCCATGAATGTACGAATAAGGGAATGAAATACAGTAAAGTACAAAAAATGTTTTTGATTGGCTGTGGATTCTACAAAGGCTCATCTATGAGTCGTAGGTAATACTACGGGTCGTAGGAGGCCTTCATAGATGGCAGGTTCAGAAATTTTAGCTACTGGAACTACATCTACGAGGCTCGATATGACTCGTAGAACATTCTATGAATCGTAGATTGAGTCATAGATATGATTCTAGTGTCCAATCTTGTTCAGGAAAAACCTTATGAGTCGTAGAGTACAATACGACCCGTAGAAGGTCTCGTCTAATAGAATCCCAAAAATTCCAAGTCATTGGATCCTTATACGAGGGGCAACTGCAGCTCGTAAACTGATCCACAGGTCGTAGAAGACCCTCATAGTATAAAATTTCTAGTCATTTTATTTTCCAAGCCTATCCGATGGGTCCCAAATTAACATGTTTAGAATTTAAATCAGCATAGAAATAAGACATACACACACATGATTTCATCAAATACCTAATACCACATGTGATATACTCACACATGACCCCATTGAATCTCATTTTTACATTTTTATTCAGCAATCCGACATCGTTTGATTGATTAGACACCGAAGCACACATACATCATCACATATCGATTTTCAAACAATATAGTCTGTTTAATTCAAATAACATGTGACGACATGGTTTTCAAAAAATATCATTTAAACACAAAAGTCATGGCCACCCATGCATTTTTCAGTTTTTTAACATTATTCAAGCATTGGCAACACATTATTCATAATAAAAACCTAAGCACATACAATAACAACCATGGACTCGGGCCCATGCTAATCATATTATCGTGCCCATCAATTAATTTTGACCTAATTGCATCAATTTTTGTGTTTTAAAAGGTTGTAAGACCAAGAGCTTATCGAATTTGAGAAAAGAGAGACGCAAAAATTGAAGGAGGAGCCAAGGAGCGTAAACCCTAGGTTTGTCAGAAACTTAGCCGAAATATTTTGATGGTGGTCGGATGGTGATCGAATGCTTAGGGTTAAAAAAAGGATCGGGTTATTTAAGATTTTTTTGTGAAATTGAGGGTCAAAATTATTTGACCCCCCCCCCCTCTCTTTTATACTTTGACTAGGTCAATTTAAATAACTGGGCCCAGGTCTAATGAAAGCTGTCTACAGGCCGTAGAGGATTCTATGGTCCGTAGGTCAAGGTATCGTAGTGATTTAAGGCCCTGATTTTAATAGATTGGCTTCACGGACCCATACACAGTCCAAACTCTAAGACACACCTTATAGAGTGGGTCGTAAAGGCCTCCCACACTTAGTCAAAAGTAGGAAGACTTACCTGGGGTTCACAAGCCCCATTAACGTCCTGTAGTTGTCTATTGGCTGTAAAGGTGGCTCATGCACTGGAGTGAACATGCTTTTGCTAATTAGAAGTGTTCTACGAGTCAGTGTACGAGTCATGGTATGGACCACGACCCATAGAACTAGTCGTAGAAACACTTCTTGTTGCTTCTTCAGCCTAGAATGGTTGGCTTGGTCTTGTACCTGCATAATCTCCATGAGCACACTGTTACCCTATATGCCACAATCCAAAGTCCAAAATTACACAAAAATACAGAAATTAAACTACTTACAAGTCCAAAAAGCTAAAAACAAAAGAAAACTACCACTATTACATCAAATATCTTGGATTGTCGCATAATTTATTATCGCAGCACGACTTAGACCATTTGATTACTCAAACTTCATCAATGGCCCAAACCTTCATCTTTAGTTTATCTAGCCTCTTCATCGACTGACAGATGTTGAAGATGATTTTTTCATCATTCAATCAAAATTGGCTAGGAAAGGCCATCCCAACATGATTAGGACTTTGAAGTCGACCTCGCAATCAAGGATCACAAAGTCTACGGGGAATATGAATTTCTCAACCCTTATAAGTATATCATACAATATCCCCACAAGCTTCTTTACTATCTTGTTAGCCATTAACAATCGCATATTTGTAAGGGTAGGGGTTCCCAAGGCTAGCTTCTTGAATACTGCAAGAGGCATCAAATTGATGTTGGTTTCTTTATCATAGTGTCCTTGCGAACTCAATATCTCCAATTGTGCAGAGAATGGTGAATGCTCTGAGATCTTCTCGCTTCTGCACTAAGGACCTTGTGGATATTTCACAACAATGTTGAAGCTCTTGAGAGAGCTCCTGACTCACATAACACTTCTTTGTAACTAAGTCCTTCATGAACTTTGCATGCCCAGGCATTTTCTCCAATACTTCAATGAGAGGAATGATGATGGAGAGTTGCTTCAGCATGGAGATGAAGTGCTCAAATTTACCTTCCTCTTCCTTCTTTTTGAGTCTCTGGGGGAAGGGAGGAGGAGGTCTAGGAATGGATTTCAACTTCTATGGTGTTGATGCTGCATCACAAACCCCATCCTTAGCACGAATGTCTCCAGTATCTACATCCTTGCTCTCAACCAGCTCCTCACGAACATCATCATCATCAATCGACATTAGAAGGTCAATGGTTTATTTGCCACCACGTGTAGTCACTTCTATATTGCCCCTCATGCTTAGGATTTTGAACTGTGTTACTAGGCAATTTACCTTTCTGGTGCTGGTTGAGCTGAGTTGATATCTGACTGAACTGTTGCTCAAGCTGCTTGATGGAAATAGAATAAGACTCAATTTTATGATTAATACTGGAGATACCATACTTCAGCCCTTCAATGTCTCATCCTGCGCGTCAATCTTCTTCAATAGGCAATCAAACATCTCCTCAACTCTAAGGTTGCCAGTCCAGGAATCTCAATTGTATGGTGGAACATATGGACTATTTATGTAATCATCTCTGCATCCCCAATCAATATCTCTATCCTGGCCCCTATTTTTGTCATAGTAACCTCCATGATTATTGTCTCTGAAGGCACTATCCCTGTTGTAGTTCTGACCTTGATTTCCTTAAGCTTAGCGCCAATAGACCTGATTGGACCCTTGGATATTGGTCCGGAAACCCACCATCTGATCTGCTACAAAGAAAGTGTCCTCTTTATTGTAAGGCTTCTCGTACATAGGTGGTCGTGGAGGCTAATGAGATACTTCATTCACACATTCTTGGTTCTGTTTTATCGGCAACTCCATATTGGTATTAATTCAAGCAAGCTCTTGCATCACCTCCTCACTTTCCCCTACTTGCGCCGAACTAGTACTGACTGAGAATGATCTTTTTATTGTTGACTTATCTCTCGTTCCCAATGGATGATTTGTCTTGACTACTCTTTCCATCCCTTTTGACACCTCCTGAAATAGTCGATCTATAAATGAGCCTCCCATGATAGTGTCAGCAATAACTTGGCTATTCTTGTTCAGGGATCAGTAAAATATCTCTATTAGGGCTTTATCAAAGATCTTCTGGTCTAAGACACTCCTCAAACACTTTGTAAATCTCTCCCATATAGTACTGAGTGAATCATCTGACACCTTCTCAAAGTTGTTGATTTGAGCTTTCAACTTCAGCTTCTATGAGATTGGGAAGAACCTCTCCAAAAAGGCCTTCTACAATTCTACCCAAGTGGTGTTGAACTCTATAAGAGCTCAAATAACCATAACGTTGCATTGTCTGTTAGAGAAAGCGAGAAAACATGGAGCCCAACAACATCCATGGATAGATTTTGGTTTTCCATCATGCTCTTACAGATAAACACAACATTATGTAGATATTATGTGGATCCTCTTAAGGTAAGCCCATGAACAACCTGCGATTCTACAGTTTTGTAGTAACCTACTCGACATGACAAACTTTGTGTCATCGAGTAGTAGAGGTAACACAACAGCTTGCTTGACATCCATCATCATAGGGTCAAGCCGATATTGATTTCATTGGTTAGTCACGACTTGAAGAACTTGTGATGGTGGATTGAGTAGAGGTGGGTTATTTTCATTGTTGTTGTTGAGGGTTGCCTTTACTGCAACATTTGCAGCGTTGTTCATATTATCCTTGGCCATTCTCCTTAGCGTCATTTGTATCTCATGGTCAAATGGAGTCAAGGGATTTCCTTGGATTTGAGTGTTGTGCATACACTACAGTTGCACGCTGAAACAAAACAAAAACAACAAAAATATAAAATTAGGGAAATAAAGATTAATTCCCAAACTACTTGAATTAAATAAATCTAGTCGTACTCCCCATCAACGGTGCCAAAATACTTGATATCGTCCAAGTTACACCTTCTTTTTTAAGGTTAAAGTGGTCGCTGTCAAGTAATATAACCTAACCAAAGTTAGGGTCGAACCCATAGGGAATATGGTAGACTTTAGGATAATGCAAAGCAATTCGAGGCGATAAACCTACTTATTTCTTGAAAGGGGAGGGGGGGGGTTATAATTTCACAGAAAAGTAAACCTATACTAGTATTATCAGATAATCACAATTTTTTCTAGTGTGTAGCATCGAAAATGGTAAGTTAAGTTTACCAAATCCTTTGATCCAGGTGAGAGGTAAATATCACTATGTGATTTGATCCATCTCCACAGTGTGACATTACTAACTCTTACCTATTATTCCAGTACAACCTCCCCTTGATCTAGTTTGGTTGATTAGATGAGAAAACATCAATCGAACTCTGTTAATTATTCTCTTTTCCTATTCATTACTATCTTGATCTAGTCAGTAACACTAGGTGAGTTCTAATGTTGGCCACCATTAAAAAGCAATTAAAACAAAAAGAAATAATCAATACATACATGCACACCTTCCAAGAATTATAGATTATCTGGTTTTACCTTATTAGTTCTTCATGGTTCTCACAACTCTAGTTGCGAATTTAGCTAAGCATAATCAGGGTATATGAATTAATCATGTCAAAGAATAGCATAATCAATCACTTACGATGATAAATTTAAAGAGTAAGAAATCACAAAGCTATGGAATTAATGTAAAAAACATACAAAAAGAGTTTCTCAAGTCTTTTTCTGTCATTCTCACTTTCTTCTCCTTACATAAAAGAAACTTAAAAATCTATTTATATTAAGTAAAAACCAGATCCAAAATGAAATAGGAAAACTGAGTTGGCAAGCTTCACGGATAAGTTTACGGGTTGTATAGGATTCCACGGCTCGTGTTGGGGTTTTGTAGACTTTAACTTTTGAAACGGGTCACCGCTTCCACGAGATCTTCCTACGAGTTGTATTCAAACTTACGGCCTGTATAGGGATACGTCTGAGCCATTGTCTAAAATTGTTCATCTCTGATCTTCAAGGCACAAAACCAATTCCACGACACGTATAGACGTTTATGGTTAGTCTATTTCATCGTGAATTGAACATGTGAAATAGGCCCTTCTCTAGATTTTGCCACGAGACCACTTTATGGATCGTGGACGTCTCCACGGCCCGTAGAGTGCCTCATACTCTTTCAAAATACAACAATTTTGGAGACTTCACCCTAAAATCATGACAACTCTATAATCTTGCAATATAAACATAAAAACACATCAAAGCCACAAATATTATTTTGAGAACAGAAAAAATCCTAAGTTTTAAGCAGTAGAAGTGTTGTATTTTGATGGCACATCATTGATCCACTGCCATAGGTAGTACCTGTTATTTCCTCGTAATCTATAAATCACCTCAAAGCTATGGGATTGTATACAATTTTAGAGGACAAGTAGCTCTCTATCGATGGGGTTGTCGAATGATATCTTGATATTTGGGAAATAATAAAATTTCACTGATTCGAGCTTTTCACTAGGCCTTGCACTCCATACGTGACTTCATGGGTTTGGGAGTTCTATTAGGCTTACATACAATAACTCTCATAGCCCAAAAAAAGGGTACCACCCAAGCCCCTATTCGTTATTGAGATTCGGGGCAAGGAGGATCATTGTGGGCCTTCTACTATTAATGAGGTCCTGGGTTGTTCAGTTATGAGTTGAGATTCCTTCTAGGACAAGTTTGCCAGGAACCTAGATGAGTTGAGAGAATAGTTCACACCATTATTGGTTAATGTCATACCTCGGTCGATCAAATAAAGGGTTTTTATTGAGAAGCGGGACATCAAAATTATCAGCCACTACTGGTTTGGATTTATTAGCAACACTCTAATGCCATGCCAAAATGAGTCCATCATTCGTTATCCGAAGGCTATTTTATTTGGTTGCATTATGGATCGGATGAAGTTGAATTTGGGTGAGATTATCGTACCTGAGATATATGTGAGGGCAAGGCAGTAGCATACATCACTACCATTTCTCATTCTCATCGCCTAGCTTTGTGAATTGGTCGGGTCCCATTTATTAAGGCCACTGATATTCAGGTTACCCTGGCCGTTTATAGTGATATTCATCGAATCAAGGTGGATTATTTGAGAGATGTGGAGGCTAGGAGGAGGTCGCGTTGTCACAACCCAAAATGGATCATGAGTGACACCCACACCTAACCTCCTAAGTGGGCGAACCAATGATACTAATCCTAACCTATATTAGCAGTTCAACTTATGAAATATAATAATAATATGAAATCTCAAATTTATAAAATAAAAATAACAAAATTACTAAGTCTATTACACAGCGTTTTCCAAAACCTGAAAGTCATCATATCAAGGACATCTAATCTTAATTACTAAGTCTAAGAGTAGCAACATCAAAATAGATAAATAAATAGTTTACGTCTGAAAGTAAGGACATCATGCCATAACTAATAAAGTCCAGCACAAGCTAGAGGGTTAGCTCACCCTGAAACCTGATATACCAACAATTGGCAAGAGTTGAGGGCGAGTCGAAGTCGATGGAATACTCGTTGCACTACACAAAAGCAAAATAAAAAAAAAGTAGGAGTCAGTACTAGCCACATGTACTGAGTAGGTATCATCAGCCGACTTCAAATAGAAATCAATATACATTAAGAAATATCAGGAAATCAACTATAGCTCTTAACAGTGGCAAGCAACAAACAACAAGTATAAGTGACAACACAATGAAACATGTATATAATTTATCAACAATACCAAGAACACACAAGAGGACTCAAGCCTCCTCACCATACTTTTTTTGGAAGATAGATTCTTTGAGATTGAGTATATTAAATTATTTTAATATATTTTCCTTTAATATTATCATGTCGGAACGTGGCACCTGATCCAATATATATATATATATATATATGGTGTCACAACGTGACACCTGATCTTATAATATCGTGTCAGAATATGACACCTGATCCCATAATATTCGTGTCAGAACGTGACACCCGATTCCATAATATTTATGTCAAAACATGACACTCAATCCCAGAATATCTGTGTCGGAATGTGACACCCGATCCCATAATATTCGTGTCAGAACGTGACACTTGATCCAATTATATTTAATTCATCATTCTTTATTATTACTTTTCACTTCATTAACAATATTTCATCAAGCCTTCTTTATTCAAGGCATCACTTAGGTAAGCAACTTCAAGATTATGGATTTTATGGTCTTGGAATTTCAGACCAATCACAACACATATCAATCATCAAAATCACAATAATTTAACGCATAGATAATTTCACAACATCACTAAATGAATATCAATTACTATTAAGAGTCTTTCTAATACAAAGAATAAATCATAACCTACCGCAACCAAAGAGCCAAAATCAAGTAGGTTAATCCACCAGTGTTTTTTCCTTCTTCGAATCCTCAGAGCATTTCCATTCTATCAAATATATATTATTTGTAAGAACACGAGTCTATAGACACCCATATTATTATATGTCTAATCTAGACCCAAAGATTCACCTAATTCTATAATCAAGTTCCTAAATTTCAAGCCTAGGGTTAAGATTTAATTCGTCAAAATAGCATAACTCTAATGGTATTCATATAATGCAATACACCTAATATTTAATCATCTATTTTAATATGTCAAAACCTAGATCATACGAATTACTAAATCAATTAAGGCACAACAATGAGTTTTGAAAAAAAAATCTAATTATCAATACCATGCAATCATCAACCTTTCATTATCTAATACTTAGCTACTACCTTATATTAATAAAGAATATGTCACTGTACACCGACAAGAATGACTGCATCACATACAAACCTCTAATTGGATTGGCTATAATCACTATTCAGCCTTTATTCCTTTCTATCAACAATCAATATATATATATATTTATATATATAATTAAGAGACTATCTAACCAAAATCTTTGCACACGAGATTAAAGTTGGTTAAATTTCTAACCTGAAGTCCTATCCTCTACGTTTCTTTTTGGTTCACGTAACTGTCGCACAAGTAATTCTCTGTAGCAATCCAAAAATTTTTAAAATTCATAATGGTTGGTAAAGGTTAGTTTTAAACTGTTCTTGGTTGAATTTTGGTAGCCATGAGTTGAATTTAAGTGGCCGGATTCAAAACGGATCTTTTGGTGAAGTTGTGGGGCCGGTTGGATAGTGTACTTTGAAAGATCATAACTTTTTATATGGGTTTAACTGTGTGGTCTGCTATATATCAAATTGAAGCTCTTTGAGTTATCTTCACAACACAACTGGTTTCATTCAATTCAAAGTTTGTATGTGAATGTTATGGCCAAAACAGTGGGACTGCCTGTAATTGGAAGGACGTTGAGAATGAGGTTCTGGAAATGGGCTAAGGGCTGGACCACGGACCGTGTGGTGGTCCATGGTCCGTGGGGGTGCTCGTGTGGTGGTCCAGTGAGTTTTTGGAGGGTAGGGTCCCAGCCAAGGATCATGTAAAGTCCCATGAACCACCCCACGGTCCGTGAGATACTTCATGGCCCGTGAGGGGTCCCATAAAGTGGGGCAGAACGTTGGGCAGGGTTCAGGGCTGGACTCTAAACCAAGTGATGCTCCACGGACAAGTACACAGGTGTTTTGCAGCTACACGGTCCGTGAGACCCCCATGGAGTGATCCGAAAAGTCCCCCAAAAGTTCAAGTCGATGACGAGGCCAAGTGTGGCCTCACGGTCAGGTACACGAACCGTGTACCAGTAAACGACATCTGTAGCCTTTCGTGTGGCACTGTTTTAGTGAATTAGTCCATTTTATTAATGTTTAATTCATAATTTACTTAAATCGTATGCCCCTTTTAGGCTTTCTAAGGTCTCCTAAACCTCCTAAATCAAACCCTAAACCCTTTTTATCAATTCTAACACTCCTCAATGAAGCAATTCGGCTTCTCTCTCTAAAATATTTTTCTCTCTTCCCTCTCTAACGGTACTCTATTCTAACGGTAACAGTGTCTCACCTATGGCGCGTGAGGCGCCGGTGGTCGGCAACATTCCACCGGATTTAAGCCAGGAAACTAATATCCACACTACCCAGCTCCATCAGAAGCAATACCTCACAACAATTTCCCCTAACTCTAACACCCACAGTTTAAGTGTGGAAGACACTGGAACATTAACTGGGATAGAGCTGGCAATGAATGAAGATAAAACCATAAGGGTTGAAGAAGAAGTGATTACAGGGACAATAGCAAAGGGAACTATGAATATCAACGCATTGAAGGTTGCGGAGGTACACAAAGAGAAAGAGAAGGATCAGCAACATCAAGTGACGAGACAAAACAAGGAAGGATCATCCACCTACGGCCTCAGACGGGAAGACACTCCAGAGAGGAATAGTCAATTGGTCCTTCCTTCGCAACAACAAGGTAAGTCCGACGAAGCCCCTTCTATGATTTGTGAAACTAATAGAAAGCGGGATACCCCTATAGATTCGAAGGAGGACAAGGTTGAGGATCCTGATATAGGAGTCCAATTATTAAGAAAGGAAGCCAATGAGGTGCTAAAAAAAAACACAGGAAAGGAAGAGGAATCCCGTAGCCATCAAACCAATGATTCCAAAACAAGTACTATAGAGCTCAATGCCTTTCCCAAGGTGTCTAGTAATTTTGATAAGGTAGCTCATAAGTGTCACAGTGTCCTACAGGGAGTTAGTCCCCCCAACCAAAATTAGATCACACCTGCTCAAAATCATAGATTGGGCACACAGGAGGAACATAGGAAAGGAATGAATGCCGAACCAACCCCCTATACTGTGGCCCAATCCTTTGCCACCAAACTGAGGTAAAACATGGCTAAACAGGAAAGACACATAGAGATTGTGCAGCCTAAGTACACCTCTAAACAAGGCCTACCAGCAGTAATCATTAACAAGGAAGACTACATGCTCAAGTTAGCTAAGAGTTGTAGGTATACCCTGATTGGCAAATTCAGTAGCACTATGCCCAAAGTTGAGCTAATTAGGAAAAGCTTAATAGTGCAGACTCAATTAATAAGGGGTGTCAAAATTGCCCACTTCAATGCAAGGCATGTGTACATTGACCTGGACAATGAGACAGACTATGTTACAGTTTGTACTAAGACCAAGATGCACATAGAAGGGCAGTTAATGAGAATACAAACTTGGACTCTAACTTTCAGACCAGAGGAAGAGACCCCCATTGTTTCTATTTGGATTACACTCCCTGAGTTACCCTGGAACTTCTATAACAAAGCTCCTGTTACCAGCCTTCTAGCCCCTATAGGCAAAGTCTTATACTTGGACACAGCCTCCATACAGAAGACTAGGGGCAGCATGGCTAAAGTGAATGTACATATAGACATAACTAAGGAGAGACCTTCCCATGTTTGGATGGGATTTGATGAGAAGGATTTAACTGTTGGGAGGTGGCAGAAAATTCAATATGAGAGCATACCAGACTACTGTTTGTATTGTAAACACCAAGGTCATATGGAACATGTTTGCACCATCAAGAGAAGGGATAAGGAGTACAAAAGCAGAAAGGAATCAGAGATGGCTTAAAAAGTAAAAAACAAGAGGGGCCTAATGAATCCCATCCCATACAAGACAACACCAGAAATGTCAAGGACAATGTCATAAAGGAAACAAGGAAAATAGGCCAGGAGCAGGAAAGTAGACCACAGAGGGAGCAATGGCAAACCCAAGGCAAAAACGGTCATAATAAAGTCTGGAAACAGACACAACAGAAGGAAAAACATGATCTACCTCAACACCAGACTAACAAGAAGAAGCAGCACACTAATAGAACTACTTCAGGTAAGTTCTCTGAAACTTATTTACCTCAATATAATGCTGCTCTTATCTGCCAAGACTAGCCCACTAACCAATTTGCAGAAGAAGATGGAAACAAGAAAAGGGAACATATCCCCAAGGCAAAAGGAGATAAAAGCCATAATAACTCAGCAAGGAGAGAAGGGACAATTGAAAATCCCATGCCTCAAGAAGACAAAGATAAGAGGGAAAGCCAAATTAGCTCCCTATAAAAAAAAAAGAAAAGGTATTGACTTATCCCTCCATGAGATGAATGAGCTAGTCATCCTAGACCATTATCTCATCCCCCTTTACTCTAATAGTACTGCTGATGATTGCTCACCTTCCCTTTCTCACCTTGGTGATGTTGGTGGTAAGGAGGTGATACAGGAGAGCCAAACTAACTTGTAGGATGGGGAACCTGGGGGAGGGAATCTGACTCATAATTTTCATGAGGTTTCAACTGACCCTATAATTGACTTTAGAGCCTCTGCTACCCCTCTGTCCCTTCAGGAGGACATGGGTCCCTTGATGAAGAAAAATATGGGAGCTATGGACAAGGAGATGGGTTCAATTGCTAGCACCAGCTCTACAGGCACTGGATCAAAAAGAAACAAACTTAGCAAAAAAAGAAGAGATGCTCTCAAGAAGAAAATGAAAAAATAACAAAGCCAGAGTGAAGTATCCTTGAGGCTGGGAAAAACTAATGTAACAGAAGGAGGAGGGGATAGAGGATAATTCCCATAGGAAAGAGAGTCCCAACAACCTCCTGGCTTTGTACAAGGATTGAACACTAAGAGTTGTACACTGAATTCAGATCCAAGTCTTCCACCTGAGGAGGAAGATGAATACCAGGTGATACATTCAGAGGATGAATTTGACCAAGACAATCTACCTTTGAATGATGGTGAGGAAGAAGAAACCTGTGAATACTTAATTCAAGCCTTCAGCCCCTCAAAGGACTCAAGGGACAATGCTGAAGTCCAAAGAATCACAGACCAACAAGGGTTTTCTCCTAGACACCTCCACCAAAGAAAAACCACCAAGAAAAACAGCAAGGCTACTCAGTCTGCCACAGGAGGTAGACCCAACACAAGATTGTTCACTGCTAGATCTTCCCAATGATTAACACAATCACTTGGAATGCTAGGGGTATTAATACCTAGGGTGTAGTGGAAAGACACAAAGCTCTTAGTGAATCTACAAGTTAGGAATGATCACTATTCTGGAGCCCTTTTCCAAGACTGATAAGCTAGACAAGTTCAATCTTCAACTAGCTATGGATAAAAGAATTAGCAACCCAAATGGGAAAATTTGGGTGTTTTGGAATGAGGACATAAACTGCCAAATAGTAGATTCTGATGATCAATAGGTGACTTGTATGATCCATCACCACCAATTGAACATTAGGTATACAGTCACCTTTGTGTATGCCAAATGTAAAGACCATCTGAGGAGGTCCCTTTGGGACAAGATGCTTCAGTTGGCTTGCAACAGTAACAACACTCCCTGGTGCATTATTGGTGATTTTAATGTTATCACCATTATTGAAGAAAAGAGTGGGGGCATACCCTACAACATCAGGAAGAGTTTTGAGTTCATTGGGATTATAGAAGACTGTGGACTTCAAGATTTGGGATTTTCAGGACAAAATTTTACCTGGTCTAATAAGAGAGGAGCTGGGGCTACTATCTGGAAGAGATTGGACAGGGGTATGGTTAATGATAAGTGGGTGGAATGTATGCCCCACACCAGTATCAAACACCTTCCTTCAGTGGGCTTTAATCACTGTCCCCTTCTATTGGAGATGCAAATCAGAAACACTAATCCCACCAAGTACTTTAAATTCCTAAACTGTTGGACTGACCAGGAAAACTTTATGGACACTATTAGAGAGTGCTGGAATAATGAAGTTAATGTCAGTCCTATGAGGACTTTCCACTTAAAGCTGAAAAAACTGGCTACTATCTTAAGCAAATGGTCCAGGGACCAGTTTGGGAACATCCATGATAAGGTCAAGTAGTTTGAAGAAAAAACCTGAGATGCTGAGATGGACTTGATTAATCACAAATCTGATGATAAGAGGTGCAAACTTCATAAGATCAATGTTGATTATATCAGATACCTCAAGATAGAAGAGTCTATTCTTAGACAGAAAACCCAGCTAAATTGGTTTAAGGAAGGAGATGCCAATACCAGGTATTTTCATGCGTTGGTTAGGGGGAGAAGAAGAAGGCTCCTTATTCAAAACATACAAGATGAGAATGGAAATTGGATACAGGGGGAAGATAATATAGCAAAAGAAGGTGTCCATCACTTCCAAAAGATATTCACAGGAGAAGAAACGTTTATTGATGAGGAGGAGTTGGAATGCATCCCTACTATGGTTAATCAAGATCAAAACCACAAACTCCAAGCTCCTCCTTACTTGGAAGAGCTACATCAGGTGGTTCAAGCCTTTAACCCCTACTCTGTTGCTGGACCAGATGGTTTTAATGGCATGTTTTATCAAGCATGCTGGGATATTATTAAACTAGACTTGCTAAAAACTGTCCAAGCCTTCTTCAGTAGTCAAGACATCTCTAAGTATTACTCTCATTCTTGCATTGTCTTGATTCCTAAAATAGGCAATCCTGGCAGTTTCTCAGACTATAGACCTATCAGTCTTAGTAACTGCATTTGCAAGATCATTTCCAAGATTCTTTCTTCTAGACTAGCCTCTATCTTTCCTAACCTCATTTCCAGCAATTAGTCTGGCTTCATCAAAGGGAGAAACATTGCAAAAAATATTATGCTTGCACAAGAGATCATTCACCACATCAAGAAACCAGTGGAAGGGGGAAATGTGGTGATTAAACTTGACATGGCCAAAGCCTATGACAGGGCCTCTTGGTCCTACATCTGTATTGTCATGAGGAAAATAGGGTTTGAGGAGCAGTTTATTGACTTAGCCTGGAGAAATATGAGCAATAATTGGTATTCCATTATCATTAATGGGGTCAGGCATGGCTTCTTCCACTCTACTAAGGGTCTTTAGCAAGGTGATCCTCTTTCTACTACTCTGTTTATCTTAGGAGCTGAGGTATTTTCTAGGATGCTGAATAGACTCCATGATCACCCTAACTTTCAAGCCTTCTATATGTACAAGAGAGGTCCTCAAATCAATCATCTCAGCTTTGCTGATGATGTGATTCTATTCACCTATGGTAACACTGAGTCTTTATCCCTGATTATAAAGGTTCTGGAATCCTATGAAAGGATCTCTGGCCAAATGGTTAACAAGAGCAAAAGTCATTTCATGGTCATATCTAGTACTGATTAGATTACCTGTGAGAGGATCACTGACATAACTGGTTTTAAACAGAAGAAGGATCCAATCACCTATCAGGGATGCCCTCTATACATTGGGAGACAAAATATTATTTATTTCTCTGAGATGGTGTCCAAAGTTATTAGTAGGATCTCAGGTTGGCAGTCAAAGATTCTGAGTTATGGAGGGAAGGCTACACTGATCAAACATGTGATTCAATCTCTTCCCATACATCTTCTGGCTGTTATCTCCATACCCTCCACTACTTTGAAACAAATCCAAAGCCTCACTGCTGATTTCTTTTGGGGAAGACTTGACCAAAAGAAGAAGTACCACTAGGCATCTTGGAAGAGCCTCAACCTTCCCCTTGCAGAAGGAGGTATTGGGTTTAGGAATCTGACTGATGTGTGCAAAGCATTTCAGGTAAAGCACTGGTGGAATTTTAGGAGTAAACCCTCTTTTTGGGCTGACTTCTTGAAGGCCAAATACTATCAAAGGGTCAATCCCTTAACAAAGAAAGGAGACAAAAAGGATTCCCTAACTTGGAAACACATGATGCTCAACAAACATCTGATTGAACCCCATATCCAATGGAAGGTTTATTCTGGGAATTGCCTATTCTGGTGGGATAACTGGTTGGGGGTGGGACCCCTGGCTCACTTTAGTGACAATACTCACAGATTCAACAACATTAAGGTGGCTGATCTGGTACAAAATGGACAATGGGATCAAGAAAGACATAGAGATATAATCCCTGTCCAATACATAGATAAGATTCTTAACATCCCTATTCAGGTCCACAGTGGCATCTTGGACAAGCCAATTTGGATTCTCAACACAAATGGAAAGTTTACTACATCCTCAGCATGGGAACTGGTAAGGGAGAAAATGGACCAGAATAACTTCAACAGGCTTATATGGCATACAACAATCCCCTTCAAATGCTCCTTTCTGTTATGGAGGGCCTTAAGGACAAAGCTACCCACCAATGAAAAGCTGGTCAACTTTGGTTATGACCCCTCCAATTGTCACTGTTGTGTTAATTCAGGAGAAGAGACTATTGATCACATTCTGCTCAATGGGAACTTTGCTAGGAAAATTTGGACTTACTTTGCAAGATTCCTAAGCATTAACCAGGATGTGAGCTATCTAAGGATGAATATCAGAAAATGGTAGGGACTAAACACAACAATGAAGCTCACAAGCTAATGCTTCAAGCAACTCCAGTCTTCATATGTTGGAATCTGTGGAAGAGCAGATGTTCAACCAAGTATTATGGTAAAGCCCCCAACACAGCCAGGGTAAGATATATGGTGACTAGGGACATGACTATGACTTTGAGGAAATCCTTCCCATATATTGATTGGCCTTATGGTTGGAAAGATCTTACCAGCCTGGTGGAGAAATGTCACCAGGAGGTTAAAATAACTCCAGTACAATGGATTAAACCTGAAGGACAGTTGATCAAAGTAAACACTGATGGTAGTGCCTTAAACAACCCAGGTAATATTGGTGCAGGGGGAGTACTGAAGGACAAAAAAGGAGACCTTGTTATTGCCTTTGCACACCCTTTAGGACAAGGCACCAACCAACAAGTAGAGGCTCTTGCAGCAGCCATAGGATTGGAATGGTGTGTCCAAATGGGAGCTACTAAAGTTCATCTAGAGGTTGATGTTGAGTCACTAAGTTCATGGATAAACCATACAGCAAAACCCTCTTGGAAGTTACAGAGAGAGTTAGATAGAATTCAATTCTCCAGAGTCCAAATCCTGGAATTCAAGTGTAGCCACATTCTGAGAGAAGCAAACCAGGTAGCAAACTCCCTAGCAAAATACAGCCAGCAGATCACAAGACCTTATGTATTTCATGATGTCGACCTTATGCCAAGAGATAGAAGAGCTCACCTGAGGATGGACAAGATGCTAATAGTCTCATTCAGGAGGAAGCAGCTGAAGAGGATGAGGAAACCACCCTAACAGATTCAGTTCACAGACAGAGATCCCTTTCACTGATCCAGGGGTACATCCAGAAGGATAGAATTAGGATTAGTATTAGGCTCTTTTCTATCCAAATTGTAAGGGGAGAGTCTCTCTTGTTTATTGCTTTCCTAGAATTTTGTAATGAGAGGAGTCCTCTCTTAGGATTTTCTTGGATTGATCACTCTTCTTAGGGTCTCATGATTAATCTTCTTAAGCATGTCATAGAGTACCATCTTAGGGAGGAGTTAAGGTTTATGTCTCCCTCCATGTACTTTTATGCTTTCTTTAATTATTTATGTTAAAGCCTAGGGTGTTGCTCAGCCCCTGACAAAGGGTCTTTAAAAAAAATACTCCTCAATTCATTTTGAAATTCTCTCAATCCTCTTGACCTTCATTGATAAAACCTTGAAGAAATTTGGGAAATATCATCCTTGTTGTGAAATCCTTCAATTCTCTTGGTTATTTCAAGGTATGTGAGTTTGATTCATGGATTCCCTTTCATCCATGAAGACCCAAGAATCCTCCTCTTTAAATTATGATTTTAAGTTTTCTTTAAGGTTGGGTTCTTTATATTTTGAAGTATTAAATTGAATTGGATTGTGTACTATAGAAATTAGGTGATTTAAAATTGATTTAAGTTTGAATTATATGAAGATTCAATGGCTTTGATGATGACCATGTTATGCATGTCCCCTTTACTCTTGAACTATGCATGGGTAGTATTTAAATGATGTTTTGAAGGTTGATTTAACATGAATTTCTTATGAATTACTCATGATTTGAATTTAAGGTATGAATTCTAGTACCCATGATATTCTCATTATTCCTCATGGCATTGCATGCATGATCATGAATTTTGATGAAAGTTTTGATGTGGGCTAAGTCCCAAACATGTTTATGACTGATTTTGAACAAGTATGGGTTACGGCTAAGTTATGATCACACTAAGTCTTTGATATGGATCTTTGAGCAACATGGGTGTTTATACCAATATGATATGACAAGTATGGAGCTACTCTTATGCATAAAGTTTGACATGAAAATTTGTTTGGCTTTTTAGCCCATGAAGCATGATTATGAAATGTGTTTGACTCTTGTTAAGTATGCAGAAGATTAATGAACGTATGTTTGGCTTCTAAGACCAAGTGTGCATGATTTAACGTTCTTGTGTCAAGTTTCCATTTTTAAAGCATGTATATGTATACGTATTCTTGTGGGATGATGACTTAGTACCGAGAAGGATTGGAGCAGTAAGTGAGTTATCCACAAGGGTTCCACTCCTTTCTCGAAACTATGTGCCAGCATAGGTTTCTACCGAAATGGGAGGCCCGTAAGGTATGCTTTGATATGATATGCTATGTTATGTAAATCCTTCCGAAATGGGAGACCTGTAAGGAAGATGGCAATCACACCGAAATAGGAGGCCCATAAGGTATGGTGTAGATTACCTTTGGCAAGTAATCTTCTCCGATCTAATGGGAGGCTTCATTGAGCAAGTTCATGTTGTAGCTCACATGAGTTTAGATGTCAGTTATAGTTTCGTCCTCACTATATTATAAGCTTTGGCATTTCATGCATCATGATCATCATGGCATATTGATTTATTGGTCTTTCCTATATTCTCTTCTATGTATGTTCCCTTGCCATATAGGTTGTTATAGGTTCATGTGCACACATTGTATGCCCGCATACTTAGTTCTTTATTGTGCTAACCCATACTCTTGTCTACATGTTGTAACCATGTAGGGACTGGCAATGATCTCTATCTACCGTTGAACGACAAGTGATCTCATTTGAAGCTACTTTCTTATAGTGAGCCCTTTTTCCAAGGGCAATATCTACTTTCCTCTTCCTTGTATCATTTTTATTTTCTTTCTTTATGACTTGAGGGTGAGCTCGGATTATTTCGTGGCCCCGCTCTATCTTATGTAGAGGCTATGTTGGACATGTTAGACTTTTGCATGTTGTATTATGCTTATCTTGGGATGTTATGATTATTGGGATTATGTTATGGAAATGATATTTTGATTATGCTTATGACCATGTGATGGGATTGTGAATGTTGGGAATGTGCTTATGTGGAAAGTCCCCTAACTCGGAATGCCCTCATAGCTTCAGTTCTACTTACCCGCCCCTTAGAATATCTTGCTATGTGCTATGTGATTCATGGTTATCCCATTCCCGGCAACATCCTCATAGCTTAGTCCAAAGCCCCATTTCCCCTAGAATTTTATGTGATATGTTTATTTTCCGCGCTTCTGAATCGATGATATGTGTGATGATGCTATGATGGCTTGATCAAGGACCTTTGGGTTCTTCTTCTTCATGTCACATCTAGGCCCCACTTCCGGGTCGTGACAAAGATGGTATCAGAGCCAGGTTTGTAAATGATCTTTGGAGTCCAACATGTCGCGTCACTTAGAGTCTCGTTCATGGGTGTGTTGTGTGCCATACCTATGTGTGAGAGGCTATGAAAACATTTTAGGAACCTATCACTTCATTGTCCCTTGTGTCGTGCCTTGTACTATTTATAAGATTCCCTAAACTCTTGGTTCTTGACGCTGTTTCAGAACATGCCTCCTAGAAGAGCTCCCTTCCCCCATCAAGCTCCCGAGTTTGAGGAACAAGCCCCTCGGGCACCGGTAGAGGAACAAGTATCTCATGCCGTGTTTAGGAATATGGTATCTATGTTGGCCCAAGTTGTGGCCAACCAAGCCCGTCCAATCAATTCTGTGAATGTGGGTACTCCGGCTTCTAGGGTGAAAGATTTCACCCAGATAAACCCTCCGGAGTTCTATGGCTCAAAAGTGGAGGAAGATGCTCAAGAGTTTATTGATGAACTCACTAAGGTTTTGACTATAATGGGGGTGAGTTCATAAGAGAAAGTCGAGTTGGCCGCATATCAATTGAAAGATATGGCCCAAGTGTGGTATGGTCAGTGGTTGGTTGAACGGGTTGCGGATGTCAATATTGGATGGGAAGAGTTCAAAATAGCTTTCCTTGATGGTTTCTTTCCCCTTTACCTTAGGAAAGATAAAATGACTGAGTTCATCAATCTTCGGCAAGGTAGTATGATCATGAGGGACTATGTTCTCAAATTTACTAAGCTCTCCAATTATGCTCCAATGCTTGTATCTGATCCTTGTGCAAGAATGCACAAGTTTATTTCGGGTGTTTTGGATTTGGTGGTGAAGGAGTGTCAGTGTCACGACCCAGATAGGGGGCCTAGATGTGACATGGAGATAGAGGACCCGAAGACCCTCGATCAAGCCATCATAGCATCATTACACTCATCATCGGTTCGGAAACGCGGAAGCT
>JBCEWC010006773.1:0-22467 GCA_038996855.1 Solanum aculeatissimum | reverse complement strand
AATGTTTTAGGGGTTTAGGAGACCTTAGGGTACCAAAAAGGGGCTTAAGGAAATGTTAAATCACGAAATTACCATTACTAAAATGCAACTTTCCGAGAATAAGCAATGTTATGCGGATGCTACAGTGCCCGTGTACTGGTCACATGGTCCGTCTCCCCGCACCATCTCACCATACTTAGCCAAATTTCCAACGCGAACTCTTGGAGGACTTTCTATAACACATGACGGACACTTTTAATGGACCTTCTGGGGTTCTACAAACCGTGTATTTGCCCCGTGGTACCTCACTTATCCATTTACGCTGGCCACAACTTGACCAAGCCACTGTCCCACTTGATGGGACAGTTCACGGACTGTCCAAGCTCAAACGAACCGTCTGAGGATCCGTGGATTAGGACTTAGTTTGTTGGGTGGTTCCTGGACACGCCTAGCTCACTGTAGTACCCCATGACATCCTTCACAGGCTTTGACAAGTTTCACGGACCGTGGGCTTGTCCTTATCCACCTTTTAAGCCCATCTCCAATGTCTTCTGAATTTCAGATAGTCCCACTGTTTGGGCCATAACTTCTTCATCCGAACTCCGAATCAAGTGAAACCAGTTGCTTTGCGAAGCTAACTCAAAGAGATTCAATTTGTTATATAGTATACCACAAGCTGAAATCCATATAAAACGTTTTTACCATTTAATGTACACTACCAAAATTGTCCCTCTAGGCCACCAACTAGCCCGTTTTGTGTTCGGCCACTTAAACTCAACCCGTGGCTACCAAAACTTAATCATGACCAGTATTGCATCATATAAGTCCAATAATAAGGAGACTTTGAAAATTTTTGGGTTGTTACAGTTCCACTACTTCAACACCTAGTCGTTATGATCATGTTGCAGTACCACTACTTTAGGATCCACTTTAGAATGTTTTGGGTGTTCTTGAGATTTTGGGGTAGGTAGGTAGCCCAGCTATCATATATAATACATCACAAACTTGGGTTGGGGTTCACCCTCAGGATCACCAGCAGGCTCTCATGGCCTAGGTTTATGTAGAGAAACCTCTAGAAGCACTGATTATGGATATTCCACTAGTAGTTCCCTACACTAATGAGGAACAACAAATATATGAGAGATTTTGGAAGATGGACCCACCTCAGTTTCAGGGTGGAAAGATTGAGGATGCCTACAAGTTTTTGACTACTTGTGGAGAGTTACTTATGTTGTGGGACTAGACGAGATGCATGGTCTGAGACATGTTAACCTTCAGCTATGTGGGTTAGCCAGGGGGTGGTGGAGGACTTATACAGGATCCCATCAAGTTGGGTCTTCTCAGATGACATGGGAGACATTTTTTGATGCCTTCTATAATCAGTTTGTTCCTTGGAATGTCCGCGAGTAGAGATGTGAAAGGTTTGAGAATTTTAGGCAAGGCACTATGATAGTTTTTGAGTATGAGATTTGGTTCTGCCATCTAGCTCAACATGCTACAACTATACTTTCAATTAAGGCAGAGAGAGTTTGCCGATTTATGAGAGGGGTGGTTTATTTTATCAAACAGTCGGTATTTTAGGTGTCTAAAGATGGAGCTTCTTTTCAGTCGATGGTTGGTGTCACCAAGATGGTAGAGCTAATGCAGAGAGAGGAGTTTGAGGACCTTAAAAGGGTTCGTACATCAAGATAGTACTCGGGTGCCTCATCAGGAGGCAAAGGTATGACCAAAGGAGGTGGTTCATTTCAGCACCATAGGATACATGCAGCCCTACCAGCTTCAAAGTGAGGATGAGATCCTCATAATTCTTATAGCTTAGGTCAGAGTTCATCTAGTTCTCAACAGAGGCCTATGGGTTGGGGCGGCCACAACATCCCTCATGTCCTTTCAAAGCATCCATCCATACCTAGATCACGTTATGGTTGTGGGTCCCCAAATCACATAGTTAGACAGTGCCCTATGCAGACTCATTCTGGGCCTCACCATTTTTACTCTGCATCATTGGTCAGAGATCCAACACTACAAGCCAAAGGTTCAGCCCTGCACACTAGGGGCCAAGGTAGAGGTCAGACTAATAAAGGTGGATGCACTGGTGGTAGAGGAGCAGATGATATTTCTACACATTCTAGTGGTAGAGGGACAACTTCTTCTAGTAGAGGTTGGAGTGACCATTGTTATGCTTTCCTAGGTAAACCCAAGGCTGAGGCCTTTGATGTTATGATCACAGGTATTGTTCCAGTTTGTCATCGTCCTACAAACTGTGTTATTTGATCCTGGATCTACTTATTCATATGTGTGTACTTATTTCTCCTTAGGGTTTGAGTTGCCCTATGATTCTATGTTCGTGTTGATTCATGTTTTGATCTTAGTAGGTGAGCCCTTAGTAGTGGATCGAGTGTACCAATATATTTGTGTTATTTGATCCTGGCTCTACTTATTCATATATTTCTTATTTATTTCTTCTTGGGGTTTGAGTTATCTTTTGATTCTATGTCCGTGCCAATTCATGTTTTGATCCTAGTAGGTAAGCCCTTAGTAGTGGATCGGATGTACTGATCTTGTCTTGTTACCTTGGCTGGCTATGAGACTTGGGTAGATACGATTATACTGGAGATAGTATATTTTGATATTATTTTGGGTATGGATTGGTTATCTTTGTATCATGCTATTATTAATTATTATGATAAGACCATTACCTTACCCATGCCAGGTAGACCGTGGATAGAGTGGACAGGTTCAATGGATTCCTATCCTAGTAAAAGTGATATCTTATTTCGGACCCAAAAGTTGATTGATAGAGGGTGTTTGGCTTACTTGACTTTTATTCATGATACTATTGTTGAGTCCCTTTCTATGGAGTCAATTTCGGTGAAATGTGAGTTTTCAGATGTGTTTCCTACTAATCTACCCAGAGTCCCTCCTAATCGGGACTTGGATTTTGCTATTCACCCTGAGCTGGGCACTAAGCCCATTTTTATCACTTCCTATAGAATGGCTCCAGCTGAGTTAAAGAAGATAAAAGAGTAGCTCCAACATCTATTGAGCAAGGATTTTATATGCCCTAGTATTTCACCTTAGGGTGCCCCGATCTTGTTTGTAAAGAAGAAGGACACGTCCATAAGGATGTGTATTGATTATAGACAGTTGCACAAGGTGGCTATCAAGAACAAGTAACCACTCCCTCGTATTGATGATTTATTTGATTAACTTAAGGGAGTTTCTTTGTTTTCTAAGATTGACATGAGGTTTGGGTACCATCCGCTACGAATTCAACCATCAAATATTCCCAAGATAGCCTTTTGGACTAGGTATGGCCACTATGAGTTTCTTATTATGTCGTTTGGTTTAATCAACGGACCTGAAACATTTATGGAGTTGATGAATATGGTGTTCTAGCCATATCTGGATTCATTCATGATTATGTTCATTGATGACATCTTGTTCTACTCTAAGATCGAGGAGGATCATGTGAGGTATTTAAGAATTGTTCTCTAGAGGCTTAGAAAGGAGAAACTTTATACTAAATTCTCCAAGTGTGAGTTTTGGTTGAGTTAAGTGGCATTCTCCGACACGTAGTGTTCAAGAAGGGTATTTGAGTAAACCCAACAAAGATTGAGGTTGTTCAGGGTTGGACTAGGCCTACTTCAACTATAGAGATTTGTAGTTTTATGGTCTTGGCTAGTTATTATCGTCTTTTTATGCAGGGTTTCTCTATTATTGCAACTCCACTGACTAGACTCACTTAGAGGAATGTCGTATTTCATTGGTCCGATGAGTATGAGGAAAGATTCCAAAAGCTTAATTTATTGTTGACTACAACTCCTATTTTGACATTGCTGAAGGAGGGTTTTGATTTCACTATTTATTATGATGCTTTGGGAGTGGGTTTAGGTAGTGTATTGATGCAGAAAGGGAAAGTTATTCTTATGCTTCTAGATAGTTTAAGGCCCATAATAAGAACTACCCTACTCATAATTTGGAGTTGGTTACAGTTGCATTTGTGTTGAAGTTATGGCGTCACTATCTATATGGAATCCATTATGAGATCCTCACTAACCATCATAGCCTATAGTATATCTTTAGTCAGCAAGATCAAAATCTGAGTAGAGAAGGTGGATTGAGCTTCTGAAATTCTATGACTTGACTATTCTCTATCATCTCGGGAAGGCCAATGTAGTGGTTGATGCATTGAGTAGGAATCCTTCCAACATGTGGAGTCTAGCATATATTTTGGATGAAGAGCGACTGTTGGCTAGAGATGTTCAGATATTGGCCAGTAGGTTTGTGAGATTACGGATTTTGGATTAGGGTGGAGTGTTTGCTTCTATTAAGGCTCACTCAACTTTGATAGATCATATTTGTGAGAGACAGTTTAAGAATGAGAAGTTGGGTATTATTAGGGATAAAGTGACTAGAGGTAAAGATAGAGAAATAGTGCTTGATTCTAATGGTGTTTTGAGGATTGGGAGTCATATATGTGTGCCCAAGTTGGGTGATTTGATCATATTGATACTTGAGGAGGCTTATTGTGCTAGATATTCTATTAATCTAGGGGCAGTGGATATGCATCATGATTTGATTCAGCATTATTAGTGGTCCGATATGAAGAGATATATATCAGAGTTTGTAGCCAAGTGTTTGACATGCCAACAAGTCAAGTGTGATAACTTGAGGCTAGGTGGGGAGCTTTAGAGGATGCCCATTCCCAAGTGGAAGTGGAAACGCATCGTCATGGACTTTGTAGGTTGCTTACCTCCTACTGTTAGGGGTTTTGATTCTATTTAGGTAGTAGTGGATCGATTGACCAAGTTTTCCCACTTCATTTCAGTCAAAGTGAAGTATACAGCCGAGAGACTAGCTTAGCTTTATATTAGTCAGATTGTGAGCTTTCACGGAGTCCCAGTGTATATTGTATCAGATAGTGGGTCATTATTTACTTCATATTTTAGGAGGGCTTTATAACATAGTTTGGGTACCCATTTTGATATGAGTACAGTGTTTCACCCTAGACCGATGGTCAGTCTAATAGGACCATTCAGGTGTTAGAGGATATTCTATGGGCATGTGTCATTAATTTTGGTGCCAAATGGGATCAACACTTATCCTTGGCAGAGTTTGTGTACAAAAGTTGTTATCATTCCAACATTTAAATGGCTCCCTTTGAGGGCTTGCATGGTCGAAGATATAGTTGCAAATCAGATGGTTTAACTCAGTAGCGGTGATGAGCATGGGGGTTGATGTGTTAAGAGATGATGTAGAATGGGTGTGATTTATTCAGAGTAGGTTGGTGAGAGTCCAGAGTCACCGAAAGATCTATGATGATAGACGGGTTTAACTTTTGGACTTCATGGTTGGTGATATGGTTTTGTTTAAGGTCTCGCCTTTGAAGGGTGTCATGAGATTTAGAATGAAGTGAAACCTCGGTCTGAGGTTTATTTGTCCTTTTGAGATCTTTGATAGAGTAGAAGAGATGGCTTATAAACTTGTTTTGCCACCCAACCTGTCTTTGGTGCATCCTGTATTCCATGTTTAAATGTGGCAGCATTATATTTTGGGCGAGTCTCATGTGATTTCTATGAATTCAGTTGAGTTGAGCCTAGATTTAACTTATGAGGAGCAGACTGTGGTCATTTTGGATAACGAGATGAGGAAGTTGCGGACTAAGGAGATTGCATCAGTAAAGGTCTAGTCAGGTCATAGGCTCGAGAATGAAGCTACTTAGGAGATAAGAGTCAGATATGTTTGCCTAATACCCTCAGCGTTTTGAGCCTTCATGTATGTCCCTTATCTCATGTTTGAGGACGAATATTATTTTTAGTAGTGAATGATGTAATAACAAAGTTATCATTTTCCCTTCTCGAAAGTTGCCTTGGATCATTTTTGGTTGAGTCTAAAATTTGGATTTTGAAAATATTGTAAAAAGTTGGAGTTTTTCTAAAGAATGAGTTTTTAAAGGCTTAAAGTTGGAAATTTTGAGTTTTGTGGTAATTTTGAGTTTCAAGTGTCAGAATTTGATTTCGTCGATTCCATCAGTTTTGGAATGCCAAATTTGGTCTAGAAGAACTTGGAGAACTGAATTAAGAGTTAAAATAGAGATTTTAGGCCCAAAGTTGTAGTTTTAGTTCATTTTAGATCATAGTTTGGCTTAGGTCAACATTCAAAGTTTTGGAGCTCAAATAAAAATTCTGACAGTTCCAGATGGTGAAACTAATGCTAGAAATGGTCCTGTTGCATTTTTCAGATATTCCAAGATTATTTTGAGTCCTAAACTAGTTTAAAAGATCTTTCTCGAGTTCTAGGCCAAGAAGGTTCTGAATTCGAATTCTGATGGTCTCATTGAGTCTGAAACGTTATTTTTTATGGGGTTCCATATTTGGTTTATATTCACGGGATTTCGAACAAATCTCGAGGGTCCATTTCTTAATTTTTTCTATGTTGTGTGAAGTTGCTGATGTGAACAGTTCTGGTGCCTTGTAAATTGTTCTACGCGTATGCGCCCTTCTCTCCGCATTCGTGGAGGTCAAGCTTTTAGACCTCCACATTCGTGAATAAGGGGTCCAAGTTCGCGGAGTAATGCAACCCTGACTTCCGCGATCACAGAAGTGGTCCCCGCTTTCACGGAGGGTAACTTCCACATGGCCTTCACATTCGTGAAGAGTAAATCAAGCTTGAAGAGTAGACTTTTTAAAGTAACGGGTTTTATCAACTTCTACCATTCTTTAATATCTCAAATTTCATTTTCAAGAGATGCTTCAAGGTTTTTCAAGAAAAATTGATTGGGTAACTATTTTCTAACTTATTTCTTTAATTTCCATTGATTAAATTATGTTTTTAACTTAGAAGTGGGGAATTTTAATTCGAGAATTTGGGTTTTTTTGGATATTCATTCGTAGTGCTAGATTGATTATTTCTACCTCTTTATAACTTCATTTTCAAAATGGTTTTCACTGTTGAATTCCTTATTACTTGAAAAATATTTTCATGTATTAATTTTCAGATTTTGGCTATTTTTTTGCATGAGATTTTTGATCATTTTATCTTTTTCGTCCGAATTGATTGATTTTAGTGTCATTAGTTTAGTTATGTGATTGTGATGTTATATTTGAATAGATTTTGCTGATTCAAGTATTGTAGAATGGAAAAATCTTTGTATTTTTACTTGATTTGAAATTTTATCTAAGGCAAATGGACTTATAACCTTTTCTTAAATATGATTAAACCTTGTATACTCCTATGCGCATGGAATTGAATACTTTGTGGTAGAATTGTACCCTTGTAGTCTTTGATCATGAAATTTTGGATTGGGTAATGGTTCATATGGTGATATCTTGACTTGTGAATTAATTGAATTCGTAATACATATGAGTTATGTGTTATTTGATATTGATATTAAGATTGTGACGACATTTGAATTATAGTGTGAATACTTGTATACTTGTGAGTTACTCAATTTCGATTGTTGAAATATATGTTCCATATGAACTTCTTGCATTTTCTATTTTCATAAGCATGACTATTGTGCCGCTATTATATGCTTGCTTGATGATCCATTGATAATGAAAAGCCGAATGAAAATGGTTATGGCTAGAGAAAAAAAAAAGAAAGGAAGAATTGAAAAGCCGAAGGAAAGTGGTTCCGACTAGATATGAAGGTAAATATCGAAGGAAAATGATTTTGGCGGATACATGGTCCATGTGAGGCCCCCATGGGTTCTGGTCTGAGGTTATCAACGAATTTCTATCGTAGGATAGACATGCATCACGATTATTTAACATTGCATCGCATTAGTCACATCTCATGGCATTCACTCCATCCCATACCATTTCTATCTTGATATTATTATACGTGATGTTTATGAAACTATATATTTAATGTATAATTTGACTTGAGTATCAGTTGAATATTTGGAGATGTGATGCTATGTGATGAGTATATCTATATTATTGTGATTTGCATAATATATTATGCTAGGACTTTTCTGAGTGTAGGTATGTCGTTCAGTGGTATGTGGTTGGGAGTTGAGGAGTACTTGTGTTCTTTATTGATTTACTTTAGGTTAGTACCATTTTGTTGAGTACCCGGTTGTTTGGTGTCACCTGTTGCTACATTTTTGTAGGTTGTGAGCTTGGTCCTTTTTGCTAAGTTTCTAACTTACAGGATAGAGCTTCTGGATTTCTTGTGAGGTAGCTGCTTATGTCTTCAACAGGCATTTGAGGATTTCATTTTATATTTTGTTCTATTTGAGAATTAGACATTGAGACTTGTATTTTATTGAGTATTATGTATTTAGAGACTTGTACATGTGACACCAGTTCTGAGAAGGTTGTTGTTTTGATTTTCTATGCTTACCTATCTTATTAGACTTGGGTGCCATCACACCCAGATTTTGAGTCATGATAATTTATTTCCCTAATTCTACGTTTCTAGTTCCTCTTTAACAATTTCTAAACCAAATGCATAACCACAATTTATAATCAACAATTTATTTATTTTAGTTACAAAATATGAAAAAATTCATTCAGTACGTGTTCTAACTTTATGAATAAATGCTCCTCCATTTCTTTATGGAATCACAACTTTTCTCATCCAAACTACATATAACAACTTAACAAGTAAATTTTATATATTTATAAAGTTTTTTAATTCACTATGTAAATGCAAGATATTCGCAAGTGTAGGCGATGTTATTTATTACTTATTTTAATTTTAAAATATGAAAAGTCATAGAGTAAATTATAATTTGTGACTCAAAATCTTCTTTTCTATTAGTAATGTTAAACATAATTTTTTTATTAACTTTTTCATAATTGTGTTCAAATTAATTAGCCTTTGTACCAACACTAATGAATAATCAACTTTATGTTAAAAAAAATTAAAGCAGCAACTACCTTCAAATCCTGGATCTTTCACTGCCTGCGACATTAGGGTCGTTGCAGTGGCTTAACAGTGACTTAAATCACTAAAGGTTTTCTTATTTAAACCATTTCTCCCAAGCTACCAAGAGCAATTCTGAGTGTTATACTACTCCAAATTGAGTGATTCTTGTTGTGTTGGTTTGGGTTTTTGCATGGCTACATGTAGGAGTATTAAGAGATTGTCATAAATCACTCGTTTGAGGTAAAATTTGCCACGAAGGGACTGCCAACTGATAAATCATGAAAATATGACATCTACAATACTCAAAATATAGAATTATTGTGAGTTCTTAAGCATGTTTTGTTCGTTTGATATGTCTTTTTTGTTTATTTTTGGGAAAATGATGATTTCACAGACTTGACAGATGATGGCCTGATTCATGTTGAATTCTTAAATGAGTAATTACAAGCTGTAACAAGAAACTACGTATAGGACATGAGAAGTCTGTATGGTCTTGTTGAAGACAAGAACATGATCCTTTACTACTCAAGAGGCCACAAAGTTAGAAAGTAATCAAGCCTTGATGATAAGGAGGAATCCAACATATTTAAAGGTTGAATAGTAGGTTAGACAGTGTGTACTTGGCATGAAAAGTTGAAACAAGGCTGCCTGGAAAAATGTTGCACACCACAAAACCATTTACGGCTAGTGGTGCGTTAGATGGATGAAGCCTCTCGTGAACGGCATGTCGTGCAGGAACCTGGGAAAAGGCAACCATGTTTCTGACCAAGGGCCTTACCTAGAGATATTTCATGGCCTATGGTTCACTCCACAAGCTGTGAATGTTCTCGTGAAAGGCACCAAGGAGGATGGACAGTGTGCAAATCAAAGGAAAAGCACCACGACACTTTTCACAAGTCATGGTGCCTTTCACAACTAGTGAAGGTGTCCGTGGAAGGTGACACTTCGTGAACAACTTCAAGATGATCAAGGAATAAATCACGAGAGGCATAATTTGAATCTCATTTTTGTTTTCTGTTTGTTTCATGTGATTCAAGAATTAATTTATTCTTCTTTGTAAGTGATTTAAATATGAATTATAACATGATTCGTTTCAATTTTTGCAAGTTTGATTAATTAAACCCATGACGTTATAACAAAGTAGGCAAACTTAAAATTTTATTATGAGTTGTATTGTATGGATTATGATTATTTTTGTCTAAAAGTTTTTCTTGATGAGTACACACATTAAAAACTTGTCTGTATTCGTTATTTGTATGAGAGAAAAGTAATGATTTGGAAAAGGCAATCATACCTATAGATAGATGCATTCAACTTTAGTTTAAGTCGCTTGAGCGCGAGAGGGGATAATATATTTAGATTTAGGGTGAGTTTGTGTAGACCCTTCACGTACCTCGAAACAATTGCCTAATAAATGTACCTTTTAGAATATCTTAGAATCCATCCATGATTTCATAAATCCGACTTCATATTCAATTTTAGGGAAAATATTGTATAGGAAAAGGGTGGCCTTCAATTTTTAGATGACCTGTAGCAAAAAATAATTTTTTAGGAGATTTGGGGATTATCCAGAAAAGTGTGAGACTAGTTCGCATTGCGGATTTGTCGCCCACTAGTGTAAAAATGACCTAAATTCACTCCTGGGCAAAAATGAGGAAGAAAAATTAAACTTCATGTGAAAATACACTAAATCGTAACAAGTCTGCATCGCAAATTTGTCGCGCTTTAGTTCAAAAAATTCTTTAATTTTCTGTTTCACTTAAGGGCAATTAGGTAATAACCCTATGCCTATATATACGAAAGTCCCTCATTTTCAGCTATTTTTCAGCCTTAAAAGTCACGTAAACACTTTCAAATCCTCTCCAAATCATCTCAACTCTCCCATTTCAATATCAAGAAGTTGCTTTGAATTCAAGGATCTAATTAAAGTTCTAGTCTTCCTCAAGATTTATTCAAGAAAACTTCAAGTCTAAGGTATGTGAGCTTCATTCATGGGGATCTTTCTACCAATGAAGCTAATTATTTTTTCTTTGTTAAATTTCATGATTTCATACTTCATGGGTAAATCTTATTATGCATTATAAACATGATTTGAGTTTGGATTCTTCAAGCATTGGTTAATTTAACATGAATATCTATTGTATGCATGTTCTACGAGTTGACTTGAATTCTTTGAGGCTATGTATGAAGTGAACTATGGAAACTATGGGAGATTGTGAAATTAGGAGGCAGATTTCATGACATTCAATTGAGGGTTTTTCCATTATGTTGGATGATTTTGGAAACATTTCTAATGAATATATTTACCTCATCATGTCTAATATTCATGTATTCCATGATCTTGAACTTAATTGCATACACCCATCATGTTTGACTATGTTCATGTGACTAAAATTCCTATGCTGATGAGATGTTATTGCATAAATTGCAAGACAAGCATGCTATGACAAACTATGGGCTCCTAATCACGTATTGAACTTTTGAGAAGTTCCTATGATTTGTAAGTAAAATGTTGAGCCCTTATGCCATGTTCTACCTTCTTATGAATAGGAAATGTCTACATAAAAGGGTCAAGTATGATAAGTGTTTTAAGCTCATGTACAAACTAATGCTCACTAGAAGGGGTCAAGCATACTACAAGTTCTACCCTCATGTGTATTGCAATGCTCACTAGAATGGGTCAAGTTTATGAAATATTTTACCCTCTAGTATAAGGTATATGCTCACTTGTAGAGGTCAAGTATATGAATGAGCTACTCTTTTCATGTTGTTATGTTTTCAGCACAAGTCATTCAAGTTATGATTAATTTATGATTATGTCAAGTATTCCGTGGGACTACACTTAGCACTGAAAGAGACTTAAGGTGGGGGCTCGGCTCAAGGGGTCCTTATATAAAGTCTTTCTCTCTTGACTATATGTTGCCATAGATTTATGCTATTTTCCCTAAATCGCTTTTACTAGTGGATCCAACTAGGTCAAGTTACCCACTATATGGGGTCAAGTTTGGTTTACCTTGAAAAGTAGACCACTTCTTTTCTGGTGAAGAGGTAAATATCGAGATTCCAAGTAGTAGCTCTCATGTTCTTATATGTTGGTTAAGTTCTTCTCCCACCTATGTATGTTATGCTATGTAAGTTTGACTATCTCCATGCACGGTGTGGCTTACACATTGATCCTACATGCTATATTGATCTTATATCCATTATTGATGATCATGCATATTGATTAATTATGGATTATGTTCCTTGTTACATTGCATCCCGCATACTTAATACATTCAAAAGTACTAACACTTATTTCCTTTGCCTACATATCTAACCATATAGAGACCGGAGCTCCTGTTTATGCTTCTCCTCCACGTGGCTAGCCAAATTATTTAAAGATTGCTATTGGTGAATCCTCCACTTCAGGGACATGTCTTGGCCCCCGTTTCATTCATCCTAGAGGTGTTATTAGATATTGATACTTGTGTTTTGAGCTTGACTCCTCTTATGTTTGTGTAATTATGAAAGACTTCCCTTAGTCCCTTTTCCCTTCTATGCTTGTTGTATGTTGATGATTAGATGGAAGTTTGTCCCTATAATATCTACATACCATGAGTCATACTTACCCACCCCTTAGACTTTATTTTCTATGTGATTCATGCAAATCCTCTTCCCTATAACATCCCCATAGCTTGAGTCCAAAGTCCCGCTTCCCCTAGAATTATTTGTTACTTGTTTATTTCTTAACTATGCTTCCATAACAAAGAGTATGCAAATAGTATGTTAAGAGGCTTGTTTGGGTTGCCTTTGGGTCACCTATTCCCCATGTCACGTCTAGGACCTAGGCATGGGTCGTGACAGGCTTGGTTTCAGAGAACTAGATTTGTAAATGGTCCTCATAAATCCAATACACTGCGTTAAGTAGAGTCTTGTTCATGGTTGTGAAGTGCGCCACAACTACGAATAGGAGACTATAAAGCATTTTAGGAAATGGTTCACTTATTTATAATCTATGTCATGCTATAGAATTAAATTAAGATTCACTTTCCTAATATATGATCTTTTGCTCTTTTTGATTATGCTGCCATGGACAATGGCACAAAGAGAACCTATACCCAAGGAGGGTCCGACCCCTCAAGTTCCTCAATCTCCCCAAGAAGAAGATGGGGTCATGTATGTCGAATACCAGAATGTCATTGCTTTGTGGGCATAATCCATGACCAACCAATTTATCCAAGAATTCCAAGCTCCTCATGCTCCTGCCCCAGATTTAAGAGTGAGGTACTTTACGAGAATGAACCTTTCGGAGTCTAATGGCTCCAAAACAGAAGAGGACCCCCAAGAATTTATTGACGAGATGTATAAAGTGCTTGCTATTATAGGGGTGAGTTCGAAAGATAAGGTGGAACTTACAGCCTATCAACTCAAGGACCTTGCACAAATTTGGTTTACTCAATGGAAGCAAAAGGGGGAGAACAATGGTCCAATTCTATTGGAGGAATTTAAGGTCGACTTCCTCAATCGTTTCTTCCCTATTGAAATGAGAGAGGCAAAGATGATGGAGATCATGAACCTCAAACAAGGCTCCATGAGTGTGACTGAGTATTCCCTTAAGTTCAACAAACTCTCCAAATATGCCCCTCACTTGGTTGCTGACTCTAGGGCAAGGATGAACAAGTTTGTGTCAGGTTTATCCAACTTGGTGAATGAATAATGTTGTACCACCATGCTTATGGGTGATATGGACTTATCTCGGCTCATAACTTATGCCAAACAACATAAAGGGGAGAAACATAGAAATAGGATGAGTGAGAAGTTCAAGAGAGCTCGGTATGATGGTGGTTTTCAAGGTGCTAAAGGTGGTCGTTTCCAACAAGGCCACGAATTCCAATGTCGAGGGTTCTTTAATTCTCAAACCAAAGATTTGCTAATTATAAGGATGTCTAACCCTAAGGCTCAAGGTGAAAATGGTGGAATGGCTCTTACAAGGTGCCCAAAAATAAGGAAGAAATCATGGTGGCAAATTCTTGAGGGATTTGAATGCTTGTTATGGGTATGGCAAAGTAGGCCACAAGATTGTTGATTGTCCCTATGTTTAAAACAAAGGTAGATATGGTCGTCCTCAATGGCAAGGTGCTCATGTTCATCAAAAGGCATAAGGGGGCAACAAGAGGGTGCTCTACGTCACAATCGGTTCTATGCTCTTCAAGGGAGGCAAGGAGTGGATGAGGTTCCCAATGTTGTTACTAGTATGTTAAAGGTTTATAATTTTGATGTGTATGTTTTATTGGATCTGGGTGCCACTCTTTCTTTCATTACTCCTTTTGTTGTTAATAAGCTTCATGTGTGTCCCGAATTGTCGTGTGAACCCTTTGAGATGTCTACCCCCATTGGTGAGTCCATTATTGCTAGAAGAGTCTATAGGGGTTGTCTCTTGTCCAAATTGCATGTAGTCTTGCCTTGTGATTTTGTTCAACTTTACATGGTATATTTTGATATCATTCTTTGGATGGATTGATTACATGTATACCATGTTTCCATTGATTGTAGAACTCATAAAGTTAAGTTCTAATTTCCAAATAAGCCTATTCATGAGTGGAAAGATCATAATTTGGTGGTTAAGGGTAGGTTCATTTCTTGTCTTAATGTCTGAAGGTTGATTTCCAAGGGTTGCATCTACCTTCTTCTAAGGGTTAGGGATGTTGATTTTAAAGCCCCTCCTATTGATTTAGTCCGATGGTGAATCAGTTTTTTGATGTCTTTCTCTATGAGCTTCCTGGTGTTCCTGCCGAAAGGGAAATAGATTTTGGTAGGACCTCCTCCCGGATACACATCTTATTTCCATTCCTTCTTACCATATGGCCTCGATGGAGTTAAAAGAGTTGAAGGGCCAATTGAAAGATTTGTTGGAAAAGGGTTTTATAAGGCCTAGAAAGTCTCCTTGGGGCGCACCAGTGTTGTTTGTTAGGAAAAAGGATGGGTCCAATAGAATGTGCATCGACTATTAGCAACTCAATAAGGTCACCATAAAACATAAGTATCCCGTACCAAGGATAAATGACATATTTGACCAACAAAGGGCTAGTCATTTTCTAAGATTGATCTCTGGTCCAGATACCACCAAATGAGGGTGAGAGAGTGTGATATTCCTAAGATGGATTTTTTGACTAGATATGGGCACTTTGAATTTATTGTGATGCCATTTGGCTTAACTAGTGTACCAACGATATTTATGGGTCTTATGAATAATGTGTTTAAACCCTACCTTGATATGCTTGTAGTTGTATTCATCGATGATATTTTTGTTTACTCCCAAAGTAAAGAAGAGCATGCAAATCATTTTAGGGTAGTGTTGCAAACTTTGTGGGATAAGAGGTTGTTAGCTCAATTTGATAAATGTGAATTTTGGTTGAAAGAAGTAACATTCCTAGGGTATGTGCTATCGGGCGATGGGATTAAAGTGGACCCTAAAAAGATGGAAGTGATAAGAAATTGGCCTAGGTACTTGACTCCAATGGATATTAGGAGTTTCTTAGACTTATGAGTGGTTTCTCCTCCATTACTTACCCTTTGACAAAATTGACACAAAAGAAGGTAAAATTGGTTTGGACCGATGAAAGTGAAAAGAGTTTTCAAACTTTAAAAGACAGCTTACATCCGCTCCTATTTTGGCACTATCGCAAGGGTTAGAAGGGTTTGTGGTTTATTGTTATGCTTCAAGGGTTTGTTTGGGGTGTGTACTAATGCAAAGTGGCAAGGTCATAGCTTATACTTCTAGGCATTTAAAGGTGCATAAGTGTAATTATCCCATCCATGATCTTGAATTAGCGAACGTGGTATTTTCTTTGAAAAAATGGCATCATTATTTTTATGAGGTTTATGGGGATATGTTTACTGATCACAAGAGTCTCCAATATGTGTTCACACAAAGGGATCTTAACTTGAGACAAAGATGGTGTATAGAACTCCTCGAGGATTAAGGTATGAGTATCAATTATCATCCCGGTAAGGCTAATGTTTTGGCTGACGCTCTAAGTAGAGTGTCCATGGAGAGTATAGCTCATATTAATGATGGCAAGAAGGAATTGGCCAAAAAAGTTCACCGGTTAGCTAGGTTTGGTGTTAAGTTGAATGAAGTTGAAAATAAGAGTATGGTGGTTGTTGATGGTTCCAGATCTTCTTTGATTGAAGTGGTCAAATCTAAACAAAACCTTGACCTCACTTTGTTATAATTAAAAGCTTTGGTGAAGAGTGGTAAGGTGGAGGTTTTCTCCCAAGGGGGAGATGGTGTCCTTAGATACCAAGGTAGGTTGTGTGTGTCTAATGTTGATTAATTGAGGGGCATGATTTTGAAGAAGGCACATAACTCATCCTACTCTACTCATCTTGGATCTACAAAGATATATAGAGACTTGAGGGAAGTATATTGGTGAGGTAGTATGAAAAGAGATATTGTCAAGTTTGTAGCCGCTTGTCAAAATTGCTAACAAGTCAAAGTTAAACATCAAAGGTCAGGTGGCCTAGCCCAAGACATAGAAATTCCCACTTAGAAGTTGGAAGAAATCAACATGGACTTTGTGATTGGTTTGCCAAAGACTAGAAAGAACTTTGACTCTATTTGGGTTATTGTTGATAGAATGACAAAATTGGCTCACTTCCTACCAGGTAAAACAAATTATGGTGCCAATGATTATGCCAAGCTATACATTCATGAGTTGGTTAGATTGCATGGGGTATCATTATCTATTATTTTTTTATCGTGGTGCTCAATTAACTTTTCATTTTTGGAGATCCTTCCAAAAGGGTGTTGGTATCAAGGTTAAGCTTAGCATGACCTTTCATCCTAAAATAGATGGTCAAGCCAAGAGGACCATTCAAACTCTTGAGGATATGCTTAGGTCTTGTGTTTTGGAGTTTAAGGGTAGTTGGGATGAACATCTTCCACTTATCGAGTTTGCTTAGAATAATAACTATCACTCTAGCATTGGAATGGGTCCCTTTGAAGCTCTTTATGGTAGACAATATAGATCTCAGGTTGGGTGATTTGATGTGGGGGAAATTATTTTATTAGGCCCGAATTTAGTCATGGAGGCTTTGGAAAAGGTGAGGTTGATAAGGGACAAATTTAAGATAGCTCAAAGTAGGAAAAAGTCATACTCTGATGTGAGGATGAGAGATCTTCATTTTAGGGTCGATGATTGGGTGTAGTTGAAGGTCTCACCCATGAAGGATGTTGCCCAGTTTGGCAAGACGAGAAGGTTGAGCCCAAGGTTCATAGGTCCTTATAGAATATTGAGGAGAATTGGTAAGGTTGCCTTTGAATTGGAGTTGCCTAAGGAAATGAGTATGGTTCATTCATTTTTCCACGTATCTATGTTGAGAAAGTATATAGGTGACCCAAGTTCCATAGTGCCTTTGGAAGTTGTGGGTGTTGTATTATAACTTCACCTATGAGGATGTCCCGGTGGAAATATTATATAGGCAAGTGAAGAGGTTGAAAAAAAAAGATGTGGCATCCATCAAGGTCCTTTGGAGAAATCAACAAGTTTAAAGTGCCACTTAGGAAGCCTAAGCAGACATGAAGAAGCGGTATTTATACCCCTTCCACTCTACTCAAGCCCAAGGTAACAAACTAAATCCTATCTATGATGTCTGGTCTTGAACTTCAACCCTTATGTCATTTTTGCATGCATACATGTTCATGGTAACAAGTTTTTGTGATTTTTGATGTATATGCTTGAAACTTTTGAGAATATTGGTTAAATGCATCGATTGCAATCAGGTTGGGCTGATAGTTGTCTAATTGTTCCTATTAAATGTGTTTCCTTTACATTCGGAGATGAATGTTCCCAAGGGGGAGATATTGTAGCACCCCTTATGTGCCTCGAAAAAATTGCCTTATAAGTGTACTTTTCAAATATCTTAAATTTTGTGCATGATTTCACAAATCCAACTTCATATTCAGTTTCAAGTGGAAAAATTGTATAAGAAAGGGGTGGCCTTTGATTTTTAGATGACCCGTAGCGAAAAATAATTTTTCAGGTGATTTGGGGCTTATCCAGAAAAGTGTGTGACCAATCCGCATCGTGGACTTGTCCCCCACTAGTGTAAAAATTCTTAAATTCATTCCTTGGCCAAAACGAGGAAGAGAAATTGAACTTCATGCGAAAATTCACTAAATCGTAACAAGTCTGCATCGCAGACTTATTTTTCTTTAGTTCAAAAAGTTCCTTAATTCTTGTTTCACTTAAGGGCAATTAGGTAATAATTCAATGCCTATATATACGGGAGTCTCTCATTTTTCAGCCCTAAAAGTCACGAAAACACTCTAAAATCCTCTCAAAATCATCTCAACTCTCCCATTTCAATATCAAGAAGTTGTTTTAAATTCGAGGACCTAATTCAAGCTCAAGTCTTCCTCAAGTTTTATTCATGAAAATTCCAAGTCTAAGGTATGCGAGCTTCATTCATGTATCCTTCCACCCATGAAGCCAATTCTTTTTCTTTGTTAAATTTCATGATTTTATGATTTGATACTTCATGGGTAAATCTTATTATGCATTATAAACATGATTTGAGTTTTGATTCTTCAAGTATTGGTTAATTTAACATGAATATCTATTGTATGCATGTTCTATGAGTTGACTTTTATCCTTTGAGGCTATGTATGAAGTGAACTATGGGAACTATATGAGATTGTGAAATTATGAACTGAATTTCATAACATTCAATTGAGGGTTTTGCCATTATTTTGGTGGATGGTTTTGGAAACTTTTCTAATGAATATATTTACCTCATTCATGTCTAATATTCATGTATTCTATGATCTTGATCTTAATTGCATACACCCATCATGTTTAACTATGTTCATGTGACTAAAATACCAATGTTGATGAGATGTTATTGCATGAATTGCAAGACAAGCTTGATATGATAAATTATGGGCTCCTTTGTGAATGAGAAATGTCTACATTAGGGTCAAGTATGATAAGTGTTTTACCCTCATGCACAAACTAATGCTCACTAGAAGGAGTCAAGCATACTGCAAGTTCTACCCTCATATGTAATGCAATGCTCACTAGAAGGGGTCAAGTTTATGAAATATTTTACCTTGTAGTATAAGGTATATGCTCACTTGTAGGGGTCAAGTATATGAATGAGCTACTCTTTTCATGTTCTATGATTTTACATGTCATTCAAGTTATGATTAAATTTTTTATTATGTCAAGTATTTTGTGGGTCTAGACTTAGCACCGAAGACTTAAGGTGGGGGCTCGACCCAAGGAGTCCTTATATAAATTCTTTGTCTCTTAACTATGTGCCGCCATAGGTTCATGATATTTTCCCTAAATGGACTTTTACAAGTGGATCCAACTAGGTAAAGTTACCCAGTATATGGGGTCAAGGTACATTTACCTTGGCAAGTAGACCACTCCTTTTCTGGTGAGGAGGTAAACATCGAAATTCTAAGTAGTAGCTCATTTGGTCTTATATTTCGGTTAAGGTCTTCTCCCACCTATGTATGTTATGATGTACAAGTTTGACTTCTACTCCTTACTCAAGTTCCCAATGAAGACGAAATAAGATTTCAATGCTTTTGTCTTGTATTAATTATTTATTTATTCAAATTCAATTCCAACAAATAAAATAAAAAAATACTTGAATTCTCGATGTAGATGCTACATAGTTGGTTCTCATACTTCAGAGACTACGAGTGTAATAAGAGCATTTGTCGATAAAAGGTACACCCTAAGATGATCATCTTGTGGCTATTGTATTCGGCTCAATCCTTTTGGTAAAAGATTGGGCCGAGTTTAATTATAATTAATCTTCTCTTACCTATGTATGTTATGCTATGCAAGTTTAAATGTATCCATACACGTTTTTACTTAATCATTGATCCTACATGCTATATTTATCTTATATTCATTTATTATGATCAAGCATTGATTAATTATTGATTACATTCCTTATGCATTCCATCCCGCATACTTAGTACATTCAAAAGTTCTAATACATATTTTCTTTGCTTACATGATCTAACCATGAAGGGATCAGAGCTCCTATTCATCCTCTTCCTCCACGTGGATATCCAGATTATTTAAAGATTGTTATTGTTGAGTCCTCCACTCGGGGACAATATCCACTTTACTTTTATGCTTTTGTTAAGACATGTATATTTTTTAATATTATCATTTGAGGGTGATCCCGGGAGATGTCTTGGCCCCTATTCCATTCATACTATAGGTAGTGTTGGATAAGGATCTTTGTGTTTTGAGCTTGACTCCTATTATGTTCATGTAATTATAAAAGACTTCCCTTAGTCCCTTTTTCCCTTCTATGCTTGTTGTATGTTAATAATGAGATGGAAGTTCCAAGTCCTTATAACATCCCAATAGTGTGAGTCATACTTACCCGCCCCTTAGACTTTATTTTCTATGTGATTCATGCAAATATTCTTTCCTATAGCATCTCCATAACTTGAGTTCAAAGTCTCATTTCCTTAGAATTGTTTGCTACTTGTTTATTTCTTTACTATGCTTCGGAACAAAGGATGTGCAAATGTTATGTTAGGAGATTTGTTTGGATTGCGTTGGGGTCACCCATTCGTTGTGTCATGTCTAGGCCCTAGGCTTGGGTCGTGATAGTTTGTATCTATGATACTTGAGTTCGAGAGAGGATAGTAAATATGAGACCAATGAGTAAGGGTTAGTATGGATACATTCTGAGACCGAGTGGTGATAAATGAAAAATGTCTAGGGACCGAGAGGTGAACCAAAGATTACATAACTTGCTAGGTTTTGCTTTCAACACAATGGACAATATCACCAATGTTAAATACTTATAGAGTTATATGTCATGGGGATACAACCCTAGGCTTTTATCACACTATCTAAGCCCTAGTTTGTTAAGTTCGCATTCATAATCGTAGTTAATATCTTTGTTGACACCAAATTTTAACCTCCACCATATAAATTAATTATCGAGCTTCTTTAAGATTTCAACAATTTTAAATAGTTACCTTTGGAAAATTTGAAATTTTTTTTTAAGTTATTGTTAGTGTTAATATTTTTTATTTCTAATTATATACGTGTTTTTCATATTTTTTATAATTACGTATTCAATTACTACTTTTTCATAATTATTCAAAAATCATTCCAAAAAGAATTTACTTATCTTGGTTTAATCATAAATTATTTTAGAGTTGATTTATTAATAAGTGACTTACTTATTTCACTTCATTAATATTAAGAAACTCATTAATTGATTTATATTAATTCGTCTTGTAGCCAAATTAACCAACTAATTCAATTTGGTGACATTTTAAATCCTAAATTAGTTGTAATTACAATTTCAACAGCCAAATGTTTAATTAGTTTTTACCCCTTTTTCAGACTCAAATTTAGGACCAAATTCGGACCAAATTTTAACTCAAATTTCTCCATACCCAGCTCATTCTTTTAATTTTCATACCACACACTACATACACATACATATGATCCCATTTGTGTGTTCCTCTTTCTTTCTTTCCCATTCTCTCTCTACTTTCATGTGACCCACGCCCTTCATCTCTTTCGTCTTTCCCAAACACCCCCAATGTATCCCTCATCCTCCCCTTGTCCTTTTCGTACGAGGAACGTTGGAGGCCCATTCCAAGTGTCACAATATCATACCACCTCTCATCCTTGATCGCGGAATCAATGGCTCTCGCTCCATATTCGTTAGGAATTTGGCATACTTTTGTACAAGAATCAACATATTATTTATCCAGAGAGGAATTCAAATTTGAAATATAAAGTTTTCCACAATTGCAGTTCGTTTACACTCCCCCCCCCCCCCAATTTAACACTTTCTCCTATATATTACCCCCTTTCTTCACTATTTTGAGAGGATAGAGGTCTCTCATCGAAAACATACATATTCCTATCTAAAGAATCAGAGGGTGAATAGCCAAAAGGGCATTCTGCATTTAGGAATTTTTAGAAGAAAGGATTCTCTTCTTTTATTATCTCAATCATTTGGTTCGTCTAGAATCTCATTTTGGTGGTGAATGTTCTATTTAAGCTCATCTATCTTGATTCGCTGCCCTAAAAAAGGTAAACTTCTTTTTCTTTCCTTTTTGTTGTAATTCTGCCTCAAACGTTGCTATCTTGTTTTTGTGTTTAGCTTCTTTATCTTCGTTTGTCTTACCTGCTTTCTTGGTGTAAATCATTTTGTAGTTTGACTTTGATTGCCTTATGAATCATCTTTTCGATGTGAATGTCTGTGTGGATCCTTTCCCTGTCAAATTGTTTTTTTTCAAATAGAACTATAAGTTCTTGACTGAGGAGAGGACGTTGTCTTATTGTCTTATTATGAAGAAGTAACACAAATAGAAAAAAATAATATAACAAACATGAAAGATATGGAAATAAATGATACACAAGACAACAAGTCTAGTACATCTAACACCAAAGATATAACTCATAAAGAATATGAAGAAAAACCATTTAGAACCCATAAATACTATAAAAATAAATCAAGAACATACAAAAATTATAATAAAGAAAAATGGACACCAACAAAAATAACTAATAGATATTATAATTTCTTAGACTTAGACTGCATAACCGATATTGATAAAGC
>JBCEWC010006772.1:0-22467 GCA_038996855.1 Solanum aculeatissimum | reverse complement strand
ATAATATAAAAATATATTAAATTGATTTTTAAGTTGGGGGTATTATAGTAATTTAACATTCAAGTTAGAGAGTACAATCACTATTGAAAAAATAATTATATCGAAAAATAATGTTATAATACAAAATTATAATTGAAAATAACAAGAAATTTAGCAATATTACATTAATAAAAGTTCTTGAGATAAATCCATAATGCTAAAAAAAATTATATAGAAAGAACGTAATAACTTTAGAGTATTTTATTAATTTTAATATTAAAATATATAAACTTAATTAGATTACTTATGACCGCGTGAAGTGCGGGCCAATTACCTAGTTTAATTATAAGACTACTAAATGGCCTTTGCAAATGTGGCCATAGTGACCCACGCTTGCGAAAGGCTGGAAAATTGCTTTCGCTATTGCAGTTAGGGGCCTACAAATGCGAGGCATATAAGAGTAGTTCATCACGGTCACAACTATCAAGCTCGTGAACGGGAAGCACAAGGGTCCTCTTCACTGTGATCGTGGCCATCAAGCCTGAGTTCGTAAAGAATAAAATCACCTCACACCACCAATTGCTATAACATCGGGTTTGGCTTTATCCAAGTCTTTAATAGAATGCTCGAGATTCATCCGAAATCCTATGCACGCAAATGAATAATGTTACCCCACTAAAATTGATATTTTGAACTTAATGGTGCAGTTAGAATTTATTCGTTCTTTAAGTGTATTCCTACCTTATCTTTCATTCGAGGATGAATGATTCCAAGGGGGAGATATTGTAATACCCACTAAATTATCCTACCTAGTACGACCTCAAAATTCCAGAGGAAACCTGAGAAATGTGTCATTGGTAGTGACTATGAAGGAGTTTCTATGGCCCATAGATGACTTTCGTAGATCCCTTCTACACTTGGTGAAATTTGAATTCCTGAAAGATCTTTTACAAAGCCCTTTATGACCTATAAATTGTTCGACGATCCGTAGATGTGTTCGTATTTTTTAAAAATAGATAAATTTCCCTAAGTGTTAGATGAGTCTACGAGCAGATTCCATGACCCATCATTTGATCTACGATCCATAGAAAGTAACTCGTGGTTCTAAGTTCAAAGATCATAGTTTGTGAATCTTGAACCACGAACTAGTAGGACGAGCCCATAAATGGACGTATGACCCATAGAAGGTGATCATAGATCCATGATCAGAAAATTTAGACATCAAACCCCAATCTACAAGGGGCATCCCATGTCTCGTAAACCGATCCATGACATATAAATGAGGTCTCGTAGATTGGTTCGATAATTTTAATAAGAGGTAGGATTTCTTTTATCATCTTTTCCAAACATAACTCACGTCATTTTGAGGTTAATTAAGGTCACTTATCAATACCCTAGGAGTAGTTTCTCTCATTAAACACTTAGACTTTTGAGAGTAAGGATTGAAGAGGAGAAAGTTAGGGTTTTAAGTGTTAGACTGTGAGCCTCTAAGTTTCAATTGTTCTTTGATTTTCAGGTATGTAAGATTAACTAAAATATGGATTAAGTTCTTCCACGTGTTCCATATATGTGGTTGGTTGAATAACAAATGATTTGAGACTTCAATGGATGATTTTTTGAGAATTCTCCAAGTCCTAGTACGGTTTACATAATATTGGATATTAGATGATTCCTATGAACTTATTCTTGAAGAAATGATCTAAATCGTTTTATAAATTCTAATTATATTGTGACCGTGATTGAATGTCTATACCTAAGGATCGAATCTAGAGTCTTAAATTGTGAATGAAATTTTAACATGACAATAATCTTAACTAAACTTGAAGGTTCTACTGTGTTTTCATAACTTGAACCCAAATGATTGAATAGGAATAATGTCGTCATAAATGCATATCTAAACTACTCTTGAACAAGGTGATTGGATAGATTGATTGTTTGAAAGGTTTGATCGTGATAGAACTAATGAGCTGATAAGAGTCCACATGAGACTTGTTAATTGGATAGATTGAAATTATTTAGATAGAGTCTTATGAGCATTGAATCTTGGAAGAAGTATCGAGCACCGAATTGAGTAAGAGTAAATAACAACTTGAACTCAATAACTACATAGCCAAACATAGGTAAGAATTGAACCATAAATGGATAAATTCCTTTTATATTGTCAGTTATGTGGACTTGATTGATTGGTATGATCCATAATTGGTTGATTCATCCTTTACCCTGACAAAGTATTAGATGATTGTGACGAAAACATCAACGAGTTTGTTGTACGATCACTGACTCATTATTAAGTGATTATTGCCGAATAAGAGAAACTCTCAGATAGGTCTTGATAGTACTCTAATGATTGAATTAGATGGTATATGATTGGTCTTTGTCTAAATCTTATTCATATTTTGGACCTATGTCAATCTGATTGAATTTCTCATCTTTCTAATTTAAGTATATTTGTTGATATTGTTCTACCTTGATGCATGTTTCATTCGGTCATTTTACATACTCGTACATTCCATATACTGATGCCTATTTATAAATTCTTTTATGTTTTTTTTAATTTACAAAACTTTCATTTATGAAGTTATGGAAGTGTATGTACTTTCATAAATATTTTTTTTTCATTTCTATATAAATAAGTGTCACTCTTACTTTCGATTGTCCTGCCTGCTTGAGCTGCCTGCTTTCTCTCCTGATCAATCACAATCTTCCAGAGCAAACAACGCTTCATCATCCTGCCAGCTTGAGTTGTCTGCTTGAGCTGTCTGCTTCAGCTGCTTAATTATATTTCTTTAACTGATTCTACTATAATTTTACAATATATTACCCCTGATGAGACATTTTTTCAACTGTGATTTTGCTATCTCATTATTGCAACTGTTTCGATTGTAATTTTACCATCTCTCCCCCATCAATTATTTTAAGTCATGTAAAATGAGATATCAGTGTTATTCTTACTTTCGGTTGTCCTGTCTGCTTGAGCTGTCTGCTTTCCCTCTTGACTAATCACAATCTTCCAGAGCAAGCAGCTCTTCATCGTCCTGCCTGTTTGAGTTGTCTGCTTGAGCTACCTTCTTCAGCTGCTTAATTATATTTCTTTAACTGATCCTACTATAATTTTACAATATTACCCTTGATGAGACATATTTTCAACTGTGATTTTACTATCTCATTATTGCAACTGTTTCGATTGTAATTTTACTATCTCTCCCCAATCAATTATTTTAAGTCATGTAAAATGTGATATCATATTTTAAATTCAAATTTTAAAAATATATGAGTCCTACTTTTGGTTGCTCTGCCTGCTTGAGCTTCCTGCTTTCCCTCCTAAGTAAGTGTCACTCTTACTTTCGGTTGTCTTGCCTGCTTGAGTTGTCTGCTTTTTCTCCTGACCAATCACAATCTTCCAGAGCAAGCATCTCTTTATTATCCTGCCTGTTTGAGGTATCTGCTTGAGCTGCCTGCTTCAGCTACTTAATTATATTTCTTTAACTGATTCTACTATAATTTTACAATATTACCTTTGATGAGATATTTTTCCAACTGTCATTTTACTATCTCATTATTGCAACTGTTTCGATTGTAATTTTACTATCTTTCCCCGATCAATTATTTTAAGTCATGTAAAATGAGATATCATATTTTAAATTCAAATTTTAAAAATATGTGAGTCTTACTTTTGGTTGTCCTGCCTACTTCCGCTCTGCCTGCTTGAGTTACCTGCTTTCCCTCCTGACCAATCACAATCTTCCAGAGCAGACAGCTCTTCATCCTCCTGCCTGCTGAGCTGTCTGCTTGATCTGCCTGCTTCAGTTGCTTAATTATATTTCTTTAACTGATTCTACTATAATTTTACAATATTACCACTGATGAGACATTTTTTCAACTCTTTTAATTGTGATTTTACTATCTCATTATTGCAACTATTTCGATTGTCATTTTACCATCTCTCCCCGATCAATTATTTTAAGACATATAAAATGAGATATCATATTTTAAATTCAAATTTTAAAAATATGTGAGTCCTACTTTTGGTTGTCTTGCCTGCTTTCGCTCCTGACCAATCACAATCTTCCAAAGCAAGCAGTTATTCATCGTCCTGCTTGCTTGAGTTGTCTGCTTGAGTTGCCTACTTCAGCTGTTTAATTATATTTCTTTAACTAATTCTACTATAATTTTACAATATTACCCCTGATGAGATATTTTTTCAACTATTTCAATTGTGATTTCACTATCTCATTATTGCAGCTGTTTCGATTGTGATTTTACTATCTCGCTTCGATCAATTATTTTAAGTCATGTAAAATAAGATATTATATTTCAAATTCAAATTTCTTCTATATCTATCTATGTATATAAATAAGTGTCACTCTTACTTTCGGTAGTCCTGCCTGCTTGAGTTGCCTGTTTTCCTCCCTAACCAATCACAATCTTCCAGAGCAGACAACTCTTCATCGTCCTGCTTGCTTGAGCTATCTGCTTTAGTTAGATGTTTTAGCTGCTTAATTATATTTCTTTAACTGATTCTACTATAATTTTATAATATTACCCCTGATGAGATATTTTTTCAACTGTGATTTTACTATTTCATTATTGCAACTGTTTTGATTGTAATTTTACTATCTCTCTCTGATCAATTATTTTAAGTCATGTAAAATGAGATATCGTATTTTAAATTCAAATTTTAAAAATACGTGAGTCTTACTTTTGGGTGTCCTGCCTGCTTGAGCTGCCTGCTTTCCCTCCTGACCAATCACAATCTTCCAGAGCAGACAACTCTTCATTGTCCTACCTGCTTCAGCTGCTTAATTATATTTCTTTAATTGATTTTACTATATTTTTATAATACTACCCCTGATGAGACATTTTTTCAACTGTTTTAATTGTGATTTTACTATCTCATTATTGCAAATGTTTCGATTGTGATTTTACTATCTCTCCCCGATCAATTATTTTAAGTCATGTAAAATGAAATATCATATTTTAAATTCAAACTTTAAAAATATGTGAATCCTACTTTTGGTTGTCCTGCCTGCTTTCGCTCCCGACCAATCACAATCTTCCAAAGCAAGCAGCTCTTCATCGTCTACTATCTCGCCCCGATCAAATATTTAAGTCATGTAAAATGAGATATTCTATATCTATATATATATAAGTGTGAGTCCTACTTTCGTTGTCTTGATGAGACATTTTTCCAACTGTTTCAACTGTGATTTTACTATCTCATTTTTGCAACTGTTTCAATTGTGATTTTGCTATCTCGCCAATTTTAGTCCTACTTTTTCGTTGTCTTACCTTCTTGAGTTGTCTGCTTCCGCTCCTGACTAACCACAACCTTCCAAAGCAGGTAGCTCTCCGTCGTCCTGCCCGCTTGAATTGCTTGCTTGAGCTGCTTAATTATATTTCTTCAACTGATTCAACTGCAATTTTACAATATTACCCCTGATGAGACATTTTTCCAACTATTTCAACTGTGATTTTACTATCTCATTTTTGCAACTGTTTCGATTGTGATTTTACTATCTCATCCCGATCAATTATTTTAAGTCATGTAAAATGAGATATCATATTTTAAATTCAAATTTAGTTATACGAATAAGAATGTAAAAATAATCAATAAGTGTGATTCTGACCAACCACAACCTTCCAAAGCAGACAACTCTTCGCCGTCCTTTGTGCTTGAGTTGCCTGCTCCTGCTCCTGACCAACCACAGTCTTCCAAAGCAGGCAACTCTTCGTCGTCACGCCTGCTCCTGCTCCTGACCAACCACAACCTTCCAAAGCAGGCAACTCTCCGTCGTCTTGCCTGCTTGAGTTGCCTGCTTTGATTGCTTAACTATATTTCTTTAACTGTTTCGACTGCAATTTTACAATATTACCTCTAATGAGACATTTTTCCAACTGTTTCAACTGTGATTTTATTATCTCGCCCTGATCAATCATTTTAAGTCGTGTAAAATGAGATATCATATTTTAAATTCAAATTTAGTTATACGAATAAGAATATAAAAATAATCAATAAGTGTGAGTCTGACCAACCACAACCTTCCAAAGCAGACAATTCTTCATCGCCCTTCGTGCTTGAGCTGCTTGCTCCTGCTCCTGACCAACCACAATCTTCCAAAGCAGACAACTCGTCGTCGTCCTGCCTGCTTAAGCTGCCTCCACCCCCTACCCACCCCCATCCAATATCAAGGACAAATAAATTAAAATGAATGAAATATCATATTTTAAATTCAAATTTAATTATACGAATAAAAATATAAAAATAATTAAACATATTTACTGGGCTCGGGCATCGCCCAAGCAGGCTTTACTAGTTTTATATAGATGAAAGAGATTTTGTTGTTAGTATCTTTCAATAATTGTCTTTACCTTCCGTCCAAAACTAATACAAACAACTCTATAAAATATAAACTCAGTAGATCAAAGAAAATAAGAAACTATGGATCAAAATAAAAGCCTAACGATATATATAATAAATGAAAACAAATAAAGACAATTGGTAAAATAGAAGCCTAATGAACTATTGAAAACTCCAAACCTCAATTTTTAATGAAGTATGAATAAATATATCATAAATTGATCCACGTAGACTAGCTATATGTCCATACAACAACTAAAGTTTCGGCTATTTAATTATCATCCTTTCACATCTGCCCCCAAATTTCTTATTAGGTTCAAGAATTACACTCAAATTAAATCAGAAGTGATATGCACCAAGAACCTATCACCAATAATGCAAATTAATTTGTATAATTTGCATAATGATGGTAAAATTAAACTCAACTCACTCAATTTGTCTAACCTGTTGAAATTTGGTTGGACGGATTAATAACCCGTCCATTTATTAATAAACTCAACTCATCTGAATTCAACCCATTTAGAATTGAGTTGATTTGCAACCCGAATTGACTCGAGAAAGATCTTGTCAAAATATTTTTTAACACTTTTTTTTATATAGTCAAAATAAAGAAAAATATAATTTAATTAAGTATTAAAATATTAAAAAGAATAAATAAAATAAGTAAAATTTAGTAAAAATTGTGTCGGATTGGGTCTTGACCTGCTCTATAACCCATTTTGACCGAAGCAAATTTGAATTAGGTTGGGTCTTGATCCATTTGTTATCTTGACCCATTATAACTCACTTAAATTTGACCCAACCTGCCCAATTGCCACTCGTAAATTTGCATCTTGAGATGATAAAATAACATGACACGAAAAGTACCTAGTCCAACATACTCTGATTCACAATTTAAATAGCAAAGTTTGTAGACAAAATTTTAGGATGGATCACATGTCTAGAGCATCACATGAATTAAACTAAAGCTTTACACACACACACACAAACTTCCTTTTCCTCTAAATAGTTTTAGTTTATAATATGAAGTCCCTTGAAAGATATTCCACATTTTCTTGAGAGAATATTTCTTACTTTTATATTGATAATTTACTTAAATAATGTATATATTTGAAATATCACTTGAACTTCCCCTATAATGGAAATATATTGGTGGACAATTTCCATTGAAAGATGATGTATAATACATGATCATTTGAATTCTTGAAAATTCATCACCATCATCCTTCTTTAATAAAATAAAATAATCATATTTTCTCTTATCTTTATGTACACGTGTGGATTTATATATTGTTGTTTTTTGGGTATTGATTGAGTGGGGCTATGACGGCAAGGGGTAGGGAAGATTATGTGAAGTGGAAGCAAATGTATATCATATTATTAGCCTTGGTTACAAAACAAACTTTCCATTTTAATTTCATGCATTTATAGAGTTGTATACCAATTCATAGAATATACATATTTTAGTAACCTTTCAACTTTTAATCATTAACTTATTTGTGAAGAAATATACATGGGAAAAAGACAAGATATGGAGTCAAAAGAAAAGAAGACCATCTATCCTTTTCCAAACCGTTTTTACCTAGACTTATCAACCAACACCACCCTACCCCCTTTACCCCATGCACCCCCTCAAAGATAACGAGTTCAATTGAATTCAGTATTTTTACGTAAAAATACGTATAAATTTTCTCCAAGTTTAAATAAAATTTCAAATTTTGAAACATGATGTTAGAAAAGTATAATCATATAAATGATAAAAACATAATATTAAATCAATCAAATTTAAATACTGAATCAGCTTTTAATCACCCCCATCCCCTACCCCCTATGTGTCATTCCTTATACCCTCTATTCTCTTGATTCCCCATTTCTAAGCAAAGCCCCACAACCATCACCATCATCATGATCATGATTTTCATTCCATAGAAGTCTCTCTCTCTCTCTTGTTTTTCTCTTTTTCTTTTATTTTGATTTTTTAAGATTTGAGGTACTCATCAATATAAAGTTAGTGACTTCTTTTTACATCAAAACAGTTGGGGAGACAAGGAAGAAAGAGAGTGTCTGAAAACAAAAAGAAAGAAAGATCAGAATGAGGAAGCCTGAGTTCTCCTCCTCCTCCGGCAAGAACAATAACAATAACAATAACAACACGAATGTGAAACTAAGAAAAGGGTTGTGGTCGCCGGAGGAAGATGAGAAGCTCATGCATTATATGTTAACAAATGGACAAGGGTGTTGGAGTGATGTAGCAAGAAATGCTGGATTACAAAGATGTGGGAAGAGTTGTAGGCTCAGATGGATTAATTATTTGAGGCCAGATCTTAAGAGAGGTGCATTTTCACCTCAAGAAGAAGAACATATTATCCATTTACATTCCCTTCTTGGTAACAGGTTTGTCTCCCTCTCTTCTCTCTATATATTCAGTGGTGGAGTCAGAATTTTGTTAAAAAGGTTAAAAAAAAAAACACACATGAAAAGGTTAAGGAAATTCAATACTCCCCTGTTCCTTTTTAGTTGTCATAATTTTCTTTGGAGAATCAAACGATATGAATTTTGTTTTAAGATGTATATTTTTATCGATTGATATGAATTTTTTTTTTTTATAATTTATATTACTTTTCATATAGTTCTTGAATAACTAAATTTTAAAAATAATTAAATTAACTCTCAAAAAACGTAACATGACAACTAAAAGAAAAATCAAAAGTTTCTACTTATACACATAAAACATAAATAAATATTTTATTAAAAAAAATTGAATGAACCCTTTGAACCGATTTAGCTACATCCCTATCTATATCTTAATGTGTTGTGATGTGTATATACGTGGAGGTAGGTCAGTATAGTATTTTTGGAAGAGTTTTAAGTTCTATATGCACTATGGTATAAAGAATATTTATATAATTAATTTGCTTATTTAGTAATTATAGATAAATCTCCCGTTAATGTTAATTGATGATCTGGTAAAAAAAATTAACTAACATATTATTACTACTTACACTTTTATTGTATATAATTAAAATATTTTTGGATAATTTCTTCTGAGCTCGATCAACTTATGTACTCTCACTGAGAGCATAAAAGAATTTAGAGTTCAAGTTTTATATACCATTAATTGTAAATAATTTTGTACACTATTAAAGAATATTTACAAATAAGTTTTCTTGAAATCTGAGAATTAAAATTTTGATATTAGAATATTTTACCTGCTAGAACAGGTATAGATCGAATTTACATTATTAATGTATATTACTTAAACTCAAAACTTATATATTACGTAAAAAAATAAGTACAAATAGTCTATCACTTAGAAAAGTAAAAATTAGTAACTTGAAAAATATAACAAGTCGCTATTAGTGGTGTTAAAAATATTTACACTATCAGGATATATAAGTTAAAGAGATTTATGCATGAGTACAAATTCTTTTTAAAATATCTATAATTTTGAAAATTTTAGATGAAAATGTATTTTGGGTGAATTTCTTGATGATGAAAACAAAGATATATCTCCAATTGTTTTAAAGTCAAATATTTACCTTTTGTAAATTACTAGTCTATCTGCATGACATTTTTTTTATAAGAAGTGTTAAATAGAAACATAATTCTTACAATAAAAAAAGTAATAAATAAAAGAAATCATTTTTGCCATGAATTTTAACTTATATATACGAATAGTTTAATTTGTTATAGCAGATAACTTATGATATTTAATAAGTAATTAGTTAGTAATATTAAGGGGACAACACAGTGAAATTCCAGGTAATGTTCAATAGCTAACATGATAAAGCTAATTATGATGTTATTGACTTCAACAACTTGCATGATTTATTAACATGCATATCTTCATTTATACGTTTTAAATTCAATGAATTAATAATATTCACCAAATTAAATTATGAAAAATCAACCTAAACTAATAGTTACTTTTTTTTAAAAAAAATTTTTTATATTTTTTCTTGATTTTAATTTTCTTCACCAAAAAAATATATATAATTTTTTTGAGATAATAATTATTAATTGATTGACAAAATCCAACCCCTAAAGTTTAATAATCTCCATCATTCATAGACGTGTTATATTTTAATTTTTATGATTAAAAACTTGGGGATAATGGTCATATTTTATTTTTTAAATTTTTTTTGTTAAACGATTTTTTGTTTCTACTATAAAAAATGGGAAAGAGATTATGTGTGTATATATAAGAAAAGGGATAGTGTGGAGTAATTTTTACACTATTAAATCACTCAAAATATATTATTATCTATTTTAAAAGTGTATTATTTCTTTTTTAGAGTATTATTTTTATCTAAATTAAACTCTTCTATTATAGATAAAAACCAAATTATATTATAATATTAACAAGCAAGAGATCACATAATTAAGTGCACTTAGTTCTTTTTAGTCAAAAGGGAGTGATCAAGTATATTTACATCATGCTCTTAGAGTTGAAAATTTTCTTCTTGTTATCCCCCAATTTTCTTTATTTTTTAAGAATATTTTTTTTCCAAGCAGGTCATCACATTATACAAGCATGTTTCACTTGACTTTCACATTCTTCCAGTTTTATCTAGGAATTTAATTTTATATTACATTTTATAAACAAATAGTGCATTTTTAAAAAAAAATATTGGCTAGTGAATGTACTTTATTTTTGTTGGAGCAACCAAATGTGTTAAAAGCCTTTTGACCTATAAATATTGACTCTTATTTTCTTTTTTATTTGAAAGGTGGTCTCAAATAGCTGCACGTTTGCCTGGACGTACTGATAATGAAATCAAGAATTTCTGGAATTCTACCTTGAAAAAGAGACTAAAGAACTCATCATCATCCTCTACAACATCACCAAATGCAAGTGATTCATCCTCAGACCATCCCTCCAAAGATCTCAACATGGGAGTCACTCAACAAGGATTCATGTCAATGCAAAAACATAACCTAATGTCCATGTACATGGACTCAACCTCATCTTCTTCCTCATCTATGGCCCTAAACACCATAAACGTTGATCCTTTTCCCACCCTCGATCACACCTTAATAAACATGCCTAATGGATTCAACGCGCCTTCATACTTGAGTACTACACAACCATGCATGGCACAAGGAGGGAATATTGTGAGTACTAATGGTGGAAATCTCTTTTATGGGAATAACCATGGGATATTTGGAGGAAATCTTAGTATGGAAGGTCATGAGCTCTATGTTCCACCATTGGAAAATGTAAGTATTGAGTATCAAAATGTTGAAAATGGGAATTTTAGTCATCATCAAAACAACAATAACCCTAACAACATGACCAACTTGATCAATACTAGCCATAACTTCAATAGTAGTAGTAATATCAAAGTAGAAAATTTTGGAGGGATAGGGAATTATTGGGAAGGAGATGATCTAAAAGTGGGAGAGTGGGACTTGGAGGAGTTGATGAAAGATGTTTCACCTTTCCCTTTTCTTGATTTCCAAGTTGAATAACCCAATAACAACATTTAATATCCCCCATGGAGATCAAGAACTTTTTTTTCTTCCTTTTCTCAACATTAGGCCACATAATTTTCAATCCTATATATAGTTTGGACATGAAATAGAAGATGAAAGGGTAAAGAATTCATAAGAATAAGGATTATTTCCTAGTAGATATATACTTTTTGTTGGCCTATGCCACAATGCAAATCTTTGTATAGGATGTTTTTCCTTACCTTGTACTTCAAATGATGTAATTAGGAAAAGGGTACTTTGGTCATTTGATTAGACAAAGGGTAATTTGGTCATTTGTACTTCATTTAGGTGTTTGTAATAATCACCATATATATACTCTTCAAGAGATATATGTATAGTCAATCACATGTGATAATGTAGAGATTAGTGATTGTCTATTAGTCTTTGTGTACAAAATCATTTAAAATGTAATCAAATATGTTTTTAATTAGTGGATTGAACAAGTCTTATAGACAAATAATTACTACTATATGTCTTTTTATTGGTGCTTGAAAAATGATCCTATCGGTCCCCTACTTTAAATGGATATTCTTAGCCATCCTCTTGTATTTAACTCGTTTGGACTTTGCATATTCTTTAAGAAAAAAATAATTAGTATTCATATTAATTGATGTTTAATTTTAGATATTGAAAAATAGTTTGGAGAATAAATAATTCATATTAAGGGTAAAAAATGAAAACAAATATATCTATTTTTCTTTGATATGCGAAAAGTGATAAGTAAAAATAAAAATATATATATTTGTAATATAGTGAACAGGTAAAAACAAAAACAGACAGAGCGAGTATTTGGTTGTTTGTCTATATGTGTGTGCTTGCATGCTTTGCCTATTATTATGACTAATAGAAGGTTATTATGAATACTCTCTCCATTTACTTTTATTTGTTCAGTATTTTTTTGAAAAAATAGAATTTTTATTTTTACTTTTCAATTTTAACATATCAAGAAAAGATAATCCTTTTTTCATGCTTCACCTTTAGTATTAATTATTTATTTTTTAAGGGAACGTAAATTCTAAAATGAACAAGTAAAAGTGAATCGAGATAATTTTAATCAAAGATTATGGATATGACACGCAATTAATTTTCCCTTAAATGTTTTAATCTCTAAGGTGATCATAAGTCCACTTGGAAAATGAAGTTTCCACATATATAAAAGAGTGAAAAGTCAGCTTGCTCTAATTGTCATTAGGACTTTTTAATCATAACATTAATTACTACTTAACCTTAATGGTAGAATTCAAAGAACAATCATAGCTTTATTAACCTTTCCACTCTCACTCCCAAAGGTAGAAACACAGTCATTTTCTATGGGGAAGTTAATCAATCAGTGCAAAATAAAGTATCAATTGCGGTGGAATGGAAATGGTTGAAGTTTCTTAACTAAAGATTTTGAGTTTGAATCTATGAATGAAAACTAAAAAAACTACGGAGCGCTTTTGATCTAGAAATAAATTTTGCGATAAGAGAATTCAAATGTAATTGAACCCTAACTAATTTAAATATCGAATACCAGATGAAAAATCAAAGAATAAAAATTGGGAATATTTTGCCATATCTAGAACTAGTTCATGTATATTTTTACTATTACACAAATAGCTAACGGAAGTAAGAAAAATTAATTTTAAATTAATTTTTTAAAAAAATTTATTAAAAAAAAAAATCATGTATACTATATTTGATCCTTCTCATGCATACGTATTTTTTTGATTCAACGGTTGATTTGAATTTATTATTTTTATGATCAAATTTATATTTTCACTAACTTTCTTGCAAAATTTATCATATATTCTTCAATTTTTTACAGTTATAAAAAATAAATTATTTCCTGATTTCAATGATTATTTTTAGGAAAAAAGGTTTAACATACCTCTAAATTTTGTCAGTTAGAGCTAATATACTCCTTGTTACAAAAACAGCTCATATATACCCCCATCATTACACGTGGCTCACATATACCCGCTATCTAACGAAAGTGAAAAAGTTGACTTTAAGTTTTTTTCTTTTTGATTTTTAATTCTAAAAAAAATCCATTTAGGAATATATATATGATTTTTTTACACATAATTTTATTATGATTTTTATAATTATCATTATTTGAATTTCTTATTTTTATTTTATTTTTTCTCTAGCTAAGTTGTCGTTAAATCGGCCTTATCTGATTATATTTTTATATTATTAATCACTATTCGTAGCTAAACAAAATTAGCATATTAATTTTGTTGGTTAGCTACAAAATTTTATTCGTTAATAATTTCTTATTTTCGTAGAAAAAAATCAACTCTCCCCACTTTCGTAAAGATTTTGGAAACAAAGGGAAATATATAGTTGACAAAATATATGAAGGAAAAAAAGATGCCAAATAAACAGGTATTTTATTTTATTTTTGAAAAAATGACTTACTATACAAGAGATTAAAGAGTAAAAATTGAATTCACATATGTCACCAGGTAAGTTATTATCAATTCTGAATTTCTGATAATAAATATCTAGTGCGAATAGATTTTTAAGATTATTTTACATAAATTATATAGTGAAAAAAGTTAATTATTATTTTTTCTATTCTTTTTTAATTTACAGAAATTCCTTAAAAATATAGCAATCTGGATACATTAATTCAGTTTCGGATACAAAAATTAGTTTACTAACAAATTAGGATTTTTAAGTATCAACAGGTAACTAAAACATGATACATTGAACATAGAGATAATTTAAGAATCAGAATTAATGTATCTGAATTACTAAATTAATGTATCCGAATAGAAAGAAGGAATTTTTGAAAATTTAGGAAATGGGTGTGAATAATAAAAAATATGATAAATAAAAGAGTGTAATTAGATAATTTTCTTTTTAATTTAAAATATGACCTTACATAAGAGGTTATGGAATACGCGAATTAGGATAAAAGATTAATAGTGTGGTATATATAGCTTCACCTTTTATAGTAGTAGTAGTAGTAGAATTTTCTTTTTGTAGGCTCTTATCCTTTAATTTTTATTACTATTAGTTATTTTTTTCCTATATATTTCGATTATCTTATAATAGTTATTGGATTTTTTTTCAGCATACTTTATCAACCATGCTTTATTTTTTGAGCTATAGTTTCTTCCCTTCTTATTTCATTTTTAGAACTACTTTGAAATATATTTTTTTTAATCGAGGGTCTATCGAAAATAACATTTCTGTTTCTCAAGTTAGAGGTAAGATTTTTATAGATTTATCCTTCTCAAACCTGTGTTGTAGGATTATAGTGGATGCGTTATTGTTGTTGTAACTCCATTTTCATGCATATTGGGTTGTCGGTGACACTATTACAGAAATGACGTTAAGTGGCAATATATTTTTATTGAAAAAATAACTTACATATACAAGAGATTAAAGACAGTAAAAATTGAATTCACATATGTTACGTGGTAAGTTATTATCAATTCTAAATTTTTAATAACAAATATCTAGCACAAATAGATTTTTTAATGACATAATTTTAAATAGAAGATTATAGAGTACACGAATTAGGATAAAAAGTTTATAGATATATAGTTATGTATTATATATCTAGCTTCACCTTTCATACCAGTAGTAGTAGTAGACTTTACTTTTATAGGCGCTTATCCTTTAATTTTTATTACTATCAGTTATTTTTTTGGTATCTCGATTATCTTATTATTTTACTATCGTTAGTGGGTTTTTTTTTCGGCGTACATTATCAACCACTCTTTATTTTTTGTGCTATAGTTTCTTCCAGTTTTTATTTCATTTTTAGAACTACTTTGAAATATTTTTTTTCAATCGAGGATCTATCGAAAATAACATTTCTGTCTCTCAAGTCAGAGGTAAGATTTTTATGGATTTTATCATTTTCAAATCTCAGTTGTAGGATTACAGTGGATGTGTTATTGTTGTTATAACTCCATTTTCATGCATGTTGGGTTGCCAGTGACACTATTACAGAAATGACGTTAAGTGACAATATATTTTTATAATAATTGATTGAGTCAATGTTATTGCATTCAGAGCCGCTAAAGTCTTAAGTGACATTTAAAATTTTTAATTATAAAATATTTATATTTATTTGAATATCATTAAATAGAATGTACTGAGAATTGTAATATTATTGATAAATAATTCTTTATTTGTTGGTGTGTTAAAGGTGCCTTTGTAGGAAGAAAAAAAAAGGTCTAGGATGGATATTTTTTGTGGGTTTAGGTTAGGGGACAATGTGATTTGTGTATAGTTAAAAGCTAATTAGCTAGAGGATGAAAATAAGTGGTTTCCTAAATCATTTCACCTCAAGATTTATGACACTCCATAACTAACTAATCTGACTTTAATATACCTATTTGTCTGCAAGGTTTTTCATATCTTTTTGACAAGATTCTTTGATTACGTAAATTGTGCATTGCAGTGAGGTCACCTTTCATTTTTAGCACAACTTTTATTACACTGAAATTGTGAAGGGAGCATATACGAAAACAATAATATACTTGATGAAATTTATAAATGAATTTGAAAAAAATAAAAGATATTGTAAACTTTGTTATAGAGAGGATGTTTTTGAAAATTTCTTGGCTCAAATGTATCAATTCCAAATTAAAAAAAGAAGAAGAGAACAATAGATATAGAATAGCGGTTAAAACGAAGAGCAATGTCAATTTTACAAGTAAAAAAATAATAAAAGTAGAAAAATAATTGAAGAGCAATAATAACATAACTAATACTATGACAAACCTTAAACCGTCAAGGCAAGACAAAATTCTACCCTTATATAGGCGACCTCCACTTCTTTCTATTTAAGGTCATGTCCTTATTGGTGATATACTGATATTATAATTTAACTATGTCATATTCTATCTAATCACATCTTCTCAGTATTTTTTCGGTCTATCTCTGCCTCTCGGTGTAACCCCTAAATTCAACTTCTCGCACCTCCTAAATGGAGGGTCAACACACCTCCTCTGCACATGCCCAAACGATCTCAATCTTCTCTCATGCATCTTGTCTATCTACCACAGAGGTCACTCCAACTTTCTCTCAAATAATTTCATTCTTAATTTTATCACTCTTAATATGACCACACATCCATCTCACAAAAAAATTAGTATAATAGTGCAAAATAATATTTTGTGTATCATATCACGTAAAAGATAATTATGTGATGTAGGTTAATAAAATAAGTTCACTTAAAATAAAAACACATATTTAAGTGTTATAGATTTTTTTAAAAAAATAGGGAGAGAGAAAAAAAAGGTAACTAGTTTTCATGAATAATAGAAGTTTCAATGAATAATAGAGGTAAGTTTCTATGAATAATGGAGGTAAACTTTTTTATTACTACTAACTGTGTGCACATAAAAAATTATGAAATCAATATTTAAAAATATTTATATCTATTTATAAAAGGAAAAAGGGTAGAAAATACCCCTTAACTATTGAAATGGGGTAAAAATATCCCTTTATTACGTTTGGGATAAAAAATACCCCTCAATTAAATTTTTGGCTCAATTTTTTGAACTCTTTAAAATTTCACAACTTTTTAAAAAAGTCATAACCTTTCAACGTGAAAAAGTGTTTGATTTTAATATAACATAACATAAGATAAATAATAATTAAAAAAAACATAGGTATTTAAAGTTAGAGATATTATAATAATTTAACATTCAAATTAAAAAGTTCATACTTTAAAGATAGTTTACATATATTTATAAATAAGTGTACGTGTTACACACATATTGTCTTCCTCGAGAGATACTTGAAAAAGAAATATTCTTCTTCCAACTTAATTGCTACATTGTTGATTTTCTATCGATTTAAAATCTTTGTCAGATTTTATCTTTTTATATTTTATTAGAAAAAATTATTGAATCATGAGATATACTTATCTTTGATGAAATATTCTTAAACTTATAATATAGTATGATATTTACTTGATATCACAGAAAAACTCACAAAAGTCAAATTCTGAATCATCTCAAATAATAAAAATTGTAAACGAATCACCATCTTCTCCCCATTTCTTAAAACGAAAAAATATTTATTTATTTATACGTAATAATTGATAAATGGAAAAAAATAAAAATTCCAACTACACCACGACACTCGCTTCATCAAATGGTTTTTTTTCAATTTCATGTATAATCACTGAATTTTATTATTGTAATAGTCTAAGTTACAAAATTATTATTTGTTACATTTATGTAAGTAAGTTTTATCTAGGGGCGTGCATTGGTTGGTTCGATTCATTTTATACATTATCGATTTTCAGTTTGTAAATATGCTAAACCAATGACAAATCAATAAAATAATTTTTATCAGTTTTTGGTTTATCAGTTTTAAGTCTTTAACGGTTCGGTTTTTGGTTTACCCGATAAGGATGATAATGAGAATTTGCATTAATAAAAACATATAGAGTACGAAGGAGTAAAGACTAAATACTAAAGTGTGTAACTAATCACTTAATTATGTAAAGATTAAAATAGGTAAAGTACTATTATAGTGTCCTATTACTATTAAATTACTAATATTTAATATTTACGAAGGGGTAAAATAGTAAATTATTATAATCTTATTGGGTTATCGGTTTACCCAATAACCCAATGGCAAAAACAGATATCGAATCAATAACCCAATAATTCTTTTTTTTTTCAAAAATCATTAAAAACTCGATAATCTAATAACAATAAATCAATAATATTTTTATCGATTCGATTTATTGATCGATTCAATTTTTGTACACCCCTAATTTTATCTATTTCTCGACAAACTTTATCAACTATAATAATTAGTTTGGTAATGAAATTTTCAGTCTATTAAGGCCATAAATAATTAAATATGCAATTTTCCACCTAGAGTGTGTATTTCAAACGAGAAGTCCAAGACGTCTCTCCACGGGCGGCTTTATGCCTTTGAAAATAACCTTAGGCTTCTAAATTATTTTAGTTTTTAAAAAAAAATTATATTGCATTTTTTTCTTATTTTAAAAAAAATATTTCTTTTTTATTTTGGTCATTTTTAAAAATTTCAATTTTCATGTGACTTTTTAGGATTTAGAGTTTAGGTGTATTATATATATTTATAGTTTAAAATACTTTTTAAAATTTTATGTCAAGTCAAAATTCATATCGATTAAAACAGAAAGTAAACCTTTTCATTAAAAAATACAAAATAACTTTGCATCTCGAAAATAATTTCAAATATATTAACAACTTTACATATTAAAAAACTAGAAGTATCAACTTTAAATAAAAAAAAGTTTTAAAAAATAAAAAATTTAAAGATTTCGAGTCATTTTTGGACTTTAGGCCATCAATATGCTCGAACCGTATCTGCGTCTCTCTCAAGAGAAAAAGGAAATAAAAGATGAGAGAATTATACCTATGCTTTAACTACTCTAGGCTAGAAGATAGATTAGAAGAAAATTCTTTTTTACGCACCAAACAAAGAATTAAATTGAAAAAAAAGTCATATTTATGCATGCATGGTACGTCTCACAAGTAGCTTTCGATTTCATTTTCACCGATCGATTTTTATATTATAAGTTATTTTAACCTATCTAGGTTAAAACAAGAAAGTCATGTATTATTCTTTTAGGTGATTTAATAGTGCGTGTGTATGCATGCATGTGTGTAGAAAAGTCAACTCAACGTTTGTATATATTACATGATCAAATATACAAATTAATATTATTACCTACCAATCAAAGAATTAATTGAAAATGCATGCATGATTATGTAGCTTTCATTTTCATTGATATATTTTTTCCAACTTACAACAATTTCCCAACTTGAAATTATGATTCCAGAAAGAAGGTTTAGTCATTGTCCAAACAGATTCTTTGTTTAAGTCTTAAGTAATGTGTACATTTTTCTTTGATTTTGGTAATTTTTAGTTACAATTTTTAATTGTTTATAAGTTGCAATGTCATTTTCATAGGAAATATGTTTGTTCATTAATACATGAGATTAGATGATAGTTCATTTTCCTATATGCTATTATATGCTATTTTTAGTTTAACAGTCACTTAAGAATTAAAGATGATGCACAATTAATATTGAAGAAAATGGTACTACATAAAATATTTTATTTAATTGTTAGTGTAAATAATCCTAATAGCTATCTTCCCTTAATTATTCCCAATTGATGTATATCAAAGGATATAGGATTTTTTTTCTGACTCAATTTTCACCGAACTAGCTCACAGAAAAAATACATGGTGAAAAACAAATTCTCGTTGAAATAGTGAACAACTTCCTAATTTTTTTGTATGAACAAATTTTTTTTTCTTTTCTTATCAATTCAGTCAGAATATCTGTAGAGATAGCCACTCAACATTTTTCAATCAAAAAATAGTAATTTTTAGTAGTGTCACCCAAACACTGAATTTCATAATTAATACAAAAAATAAAATAAAAAATTCTTAGTTCATCAATGCAAAATCTCAACAAAACTTCAATTTTGAAATTGCAGATAAATTCGAATATGAAACCTTAATGATTTTTTTTATTTTTTTGGAAAAAATTAGACAGAGCTATATAAAAAATTTAGGCAATAGGAAGAGATTTTGATAAGATTGGAGTCAAAATTCAAACCTAATATTGGGTTGCATACAGGGGCAGATTTGAGCTCAAATATGATGCATATGAATATGTGGTCTTTATGCAAAATTATGTATTTTATGTACATATTTTCTAAAATTAAACTAATATTGTATGTTAGCGCCAATATTTTAAAAAAGTTTAATGGTGCATTTAATTGAATGTTGAGTTATTTATACGAAGAAATAGGAATCAATTCACATTTAACACTTTCTTTTTCTAACATTTTAGTGTTCCACTCATGTTTTATAAATCTTAAAACCGCTTCTGGTTGTATATCATGCATATCACACAAGAGTTTTTAGCGAATATATATAAATATACATAATATATAGGGAAAACTAAACTTATGCCCCTTTAAAGTAAACTATTTACATTCATATACCTCTTTACATTTTATACCTCCATACTATTAAAATTTATCCCCTTAATATTAAAATTGGAGTGTTGACGTCATGCTGATGTCAGCACCCACCTTGTATGATATATCAATAGGATATACATATACCGCCGGAGTATATTTCATGGAGGATTGAACTTATTCTATATGATATCGGTATGGTGTATATATACTGCTGGAGTATATTTCACAGTATTTATGCTGACGTCAGCATGACGTCAGACGCGAAATAAAAAGGGGTAAGTGGGTAAAAAGATAAATAATTTGAGTCATGGGTCTATTATGGGTAAATAGTTTGAATTAGGTCTATTAAGAGTAAATAATTTCAAATTAGGTCTATTTTGTGTACTTTTTCCTAATATATAAGATAAAACTATATAGGATAATATACACTAATATACATTGTGATATACACATACCACACATATACAAGGGGAATACATGGATGGAGTCTCCAAGTTTTCAATCTAAAATTCGTTTCAAATCACCTTCAAATATGATATTTGAACTCATTTTCAAGAAAATTCAATATGATCCGATCAAAATAAATTATAATTACACATATCGAAAAATTCAGTTAACGCTTCAATGACATTTTTTGGATTTGTCTTTATTTTTATCGTCTTCTTGAATAAGACATTGAGGATGAAAGTTATATGTGAAGAAGGGAAGAGAGGAAGAAGGAGAGAAATGGGGAAGACGAGATATAAGAATATAATGTAGTAAAATCATCAATAGCACGAACACATCCATATAAACAATTAGCTGAAGAATATAATGTGTAGCATGGTAATAATTAGTGTTTAGTATGAGCGTGAGGTGGGATATATATTTTAGGTAGAATACATCGGTGACCTCCTCAAGTTGGCATCAACTTTCACTTCAACATCTTAACTAGGGAATGCTCATGTTAGACACCTCATGTCAAGTTCCACTGTATCATTTTGACACTTTTTTTTATAATCTTTTGTTCATCCCAAACATGTGTAGCACAATTGTGTCCACATGAATTTATTGACCAATTATATCATGTTATTTCTGTCATGCTCTGAGCCTACATCTTGGACGTGACCGACACTCGAGAAGCATTGCTAGTCCCAAGCAAATCCTTTGATCTGGATGACTCACTAAACTGAAGAATTAAACATGCATGCAAAAGCTTTATTAGGTGAATTTGTAGAAACATTTAATAAAACTCAAAGCAACTCAATCATACTTTATGCAAAGTCTTAGAATATTTCTTAATATAATTAGTAATAATATTTAAAAATATCTGAATGAATAGACTGAACTGACTCACTAACTCTATCCATGAAGCCTCTATTTAACTGTGATAGGTGTCGAGACAAGACTCATGACTACCTGACTATGAAATAGATAAACTAAACTAACTAACTAGAGCTATCTGAAAGCTAGGAGGTCTCACCAACTGCTGATTGGAAGATACCCTATTGAACGCTTGTTGTCCTGAGTACTTGAATCTGCATCATAAACAATGCAACACCAAAAGGTGTTATTATATGAAATGTATGGTATATAATAAGGAAAAATTACAGAAATACACAGCATTTGGAAACTTAATTACAATTATTCCCTACCATTTAAAAAAATTACTAAATTCCCTTTTTTCGCTATTTCGCTGA
>JBCEWC010006771.1:0-22468 GCA_038996855.1 Solanum aculeatissimum | reverse complement strand
ATAGGGGTAATTTTACCAAATCACCCTTTGAATATAATTAATGGAATGTATTGAAAAATATAATAGGGAAATAACTACGATTAATGACAAGGGTAAATTAGGAACGAAGCGTAAAATTATCTCTTGATTTCATAAACTGGACAAGTATTGTTGGACATCCTAAAGTAGTATAAGGGCCAAGTAAAGATGGACAGAGGGAGTATAAGATATACTCCCTCTGTCCCATTTTATGTGGCACCTTTTCCTTTTTGGTCCATTCCCAAAAGAATGTCACCTTCCTCTAATTGGAAACAATTTAACTTTAAAATTCCCCTTTTACCCTTAATGAAATGATTCTCATCCACACAAATATCTAAGAATGATTTTAGACCACAAGTTTCAAAAGTTTTTCCTTTTTTCTTAAACACCGCGCCAAGTCAAAGGGTGCCACATAAAATGGGATGGAGGGAGTATTACTTTTATCCATTTAGATATTAAACTTCATTTGTAGCCTGTTTGCGAGTAAAGTGAAGCTGATTGTCTCAAGTTGTTGAGTGAGGTTTTGATGATCACAAACTGTAGCAAGGACCAGGTTACCTATCAGGTTGAGGACTGTCTGCAATAATGGGATATAACTGTTAAAGCTGTTTTGGTTGGTGAAAAGCTGATTTGGTTGGTGAAATGTCACCTTCGTTTGTACTAATGGACCAATGGTTCTTTGAGGGTTATCTTGACAATATACAAGGAGCATGTTTAAGGAACAAAAAATAACTTTTGGAAAGATCACAAACTTCATATTCTTGTTCTAAAAGTTCCTCTTTGGCTCCTATTGAGAAACTCAGCATCTGCATATGAGGAACCTGATAGAAGAAGTCTATAGTTTCTTTTTATGTATGTTGTTGTGTTGTGTGTAATATTGTAAGATCACTTCCTAAGTCTATAAAGGAAAGTTGATCATTGTGCATTTGCGGTGTCAAGGTTGTTGTAAGACTCTTGGCTAGATGTTGCCTTGAAGTCATTTTAGTAGTAGTCTAACATCATCTAGGGTGGTGAGTGGGTAGACTAATACTTGTGTAAGTTGCTCATGACTTGTAACTAGGTTGCAAGTGGGAATGGTGAGAGAGTGAGACAAATAAACCGTGTGTGTTGTATTTGACTACTTTGCTCATTCATTTAGTGGGTTTTAGGTGTTGGAAATCCTGTTGGACAGGTCGTGATTGTTCCTCCCTTGAGCAAGGAGTTTTTCCACGTTAAATCTTGTGTGTGATGTTCTTGCTGTCTTTCTTTATTTAGATTTGTGTTTTTACTACTTCAAGGGACCTGGTCCCTGGTTGTAGTGGACGTCTATTTAGCTCAACACAAGTGTTATCGAAGAAGATTTCTCTTTGCTTCTTCCACTAAGGGCATGTATTTTGAAATGATCTGCTAGAAGTAATCTGTTTACATACTTCAACAACATATTACTGAATATCATTTATATTTCCTAGCGCTTTACTCTGTATGCTCTGCTGACTTTCAATCACAACATACAAATGATGTACTGCTTAACTGCTTTTATATTTGTTAGAATATGAATAGGTATATACAATCCTACTTAGAATAGGAATAGGGATAAGAATAGTATATAGAATCCTACTTAGAAAAGGATTGTATTATAGTGTCCTAGTTGGAAAGGGAGACTAATGTAGTGTCTATAAATTGGATCTCATTGTAATAATGTAGATATAATTCAATAATATTCTTCTCTAATATTTCTCACATGGTATCAGAGCCTCTACGATCTTTGTAGAAAATCAAATAGCTTAAGCTGCTGGCGAGCAACTATTACCCATGTATGTTGCCTGTCTGGCCAATGGTTATGTTAATAAAAGTAAGGTCAATGATATATGTATGAATCTCATATTCAAGGGAAGAAAACTCGTTCAAACAAGGCATTGTGCGTCAATTTTCAATGACTTTCTAGGGTTGTTTGTCAACCCCATATCTGTCAGTTTTGTGTTGCACTGTGCTATCTGTTCGATGACTACTTTCTTATATTTAACTTGTGTAGCATCTTGCCATATTTTCGGTGACTACTTTTTCATATTTAATATGTGTAGCACCATGTCATCTTTCCGGTGATTACTTTCTCATATTCGATTTGCGTAGCACCGTACATCTCTCCGGACTACTTCTCATATTCAATTTGTGTAGTACCGTTAATTTTTTGGAACTATTGTCTCATATCTGAGTTGCATAGCACTGTGTGTCTTTTTGGTGACTCCTTAGATTTGATTTGTGTATTTCCATGCGTCTTTCTGGTGACTCCCCAAAACTAATTTGCGTAGGGTCGTGCCATCATTCCAGCGCTACCTATATAATTTTATATTTTAGTAGGGTTGTGCCATCAATTCGACCCTATCCATATAATTCTCATTCTCAGTAGGGTCATGCCATCATACTGATCCTACTCATGTAATTTTATTTCTCATATTGTGTCCACTTTCAACCATCAAATCTAATAATCCGGTGCATGAGCATGTTCCAGCCAATTTTATGGTGACTTTCTTGTTACAGTCTACTCATCTCTTGATTTCAAGACGATCCATATATTTTATGCCAATTTTTGAGTACTTTCCAATGACCATTCATTGTTTCGAACATATCTGAGTTCTCTTGTAGTGTTTTCTATTTCAAATTACCTTTGCCAAGAAAAAAGAGGATATAATCAGATATTTGTGCCGGGTTAGAGTGATGTTTTCTCTCTCATGGCTAAAATAGCTATGTCCCTTTTTCTATCTATGGTTGTTCTCTATTGGTCTTCTCTATTATGAAGTCGAGTGATCAACTTGTAGACATCTCACCAAACTCTTCATTGGTCCTCGTATTAATTACATTTGTAACAAGCTAGGTACATATGACTTGTATGCACTAGCTTGAGAGGGAGTATTAGAATATGAATGGGTATATACAATCCTACTTAGAATAGGAATAGAATATAGAATCCTATTTAGAAAAGGATTTTATTATATTGTCCTAGTTTTCAAAGGAGACTAATGTAGTGTCTATAAATAGGATCTCACTGTAATAATGTAGACATAATTCAATAATATTCTTCTCCAATATTTCTCACAATTTATACATACCAATCCGAGTACCACTTCAGGGGATAGTGGGACTAACATATATACTGTTGCAGGGTATAGATTTTATACGTATTGGAAGACATGAGGTTGTGCACGAGGAAGTTCGGGAGAATTGCTTATCAAGTTGGTTTCTAGTAACATTTTCAAAGAGTTGCTTTATGATTGGCCCATGGAATACTAACTTACTGCTGGACTTTCTCCTACAGTGATGGACAATCATGGTCTTGAAGAGATAAAACAAAGGCTAGAGCGAAGCAAAGTTGTTGCTGTTACATGTTTGGGGATAGCTAGCCCATTGCTTTCAAACAAGAGATTTGATGTGTGTATCATGGATGAAGCTGGACAAACTACATTGCCGGTAAGTTCATAGTTTGGGTCGCAGTAAAGATTTGAACATTTTGTTCAATAAAGATAGTGAATGAAGTTTACTTGTCAAAGTTGTAGCCGTTATTGGTAGCAATTATTCTATATAAGCGAAATCAACAGCCTCCTGTGCATTTCTATTCTATGTTTTTAGAGCTAGTTATTTTATGAACTACATTTGTCACCAGATGACAAATCCATTTTGGGAAAAGAAATGACAATATTAGATTGACTATCCAGGTATCATTGGGACCATTGACATTTGCATCAAAATTTGTTCTGGTTGGGGATCATTATCAATTACCCCCACTTGTCCAGGTATTTCTTGATTTCCTCTGCATTGAGCTCCAATGCGATTATAACTTGTGACAAAATCTGTCTGTATATTAGAGTGCAGAAGCTAGAGAATATGGTATGGCAGTAAGCCTGTTCTGCAGACTCTCAGAAGCTCATCCCCAAGCAATTTGTGCTTTGCAAAGCCAGGTATTTTCAAATTCAGTAAGATGTTGTTTGCTTCCAACTCTGAAGTTCGTCCGGTTTGATATAGTTGCCACTACTATGCTACAACTTGCAGTACCGCATGTGTGCAGCAATAATGGAATTATCAAATGCCTTGATATATGGTAACAGATTGCGATGTGGTTCTTCTGAAGTAGAAAATGCCAAAATCAAGTACACAGGTTTGCCATCTGGGCCTACATGGATAAAGGAGGTACTAGTCACTGATTTCATTGCTCCCAAGCATGATGCTGGTTTATTTTTTTACTGATCCAAACATAAGAGCCTGCCTCATCCGGAAAGAATGGCGTTAAAATGGAAAATAGAGGTTGCTTCCTAGTATGATACTGCTTTATTTAATATATGTTCCAAAGACGCCTGCACCTTCTAAAAAAGATTGATGTTTGAGTGGGAAATATACACCTGGTGAAACTTGTCATTGTTTGAGCACTCGTAAGTAATTTCCTGTAAATAAGTCCAGCGTCTGAGCTGCTGGTTCTTCTCTTCTAAGTTAATACTACCCAATTTTGTTGTTCCAACATTTACAAACTAATCTGCAATTTCTAATTGCTTCTCAAGGAGCAGGTCTGGTCATATTCTCATGTATCATGTCAACCACAGTACAGCTGTCATCTTGTATTAAGCTTCCATTTATATGTACTTTTTCAATGTGCTCATTTTGGTGTTGCTGATTAAGGGTGTTCTAGATGAGTGTCGTACACTAAACGTTCCTCTTTTTCTGAAGCATAGTATATGCACTCCAATGAAAGAGTGGCCAAGTAAAAAACTCCTGCATCTTTAGTTTTAGAGTTTCTGTCTGGTGAATAGACACACGTCTTTTGCTTGTCCATTCTTTTCTGTCCTAACATGAAAACATAAAAAGATCCATTTTCTAACTGAAGTTGTACTACTTGTGAATCGTGAGGCTTTTGGATAATTAATTGGTTGATCTAATATGTTTAGATTAAGGGAAAACAAAATAGACTAAACACATGTTCTTCGCTAACCTTGTGTTAATGAGACAATTCCTTGTGTTAAAAGAGTAAATCGTTGCTATCCACAGTTCCTCAGTTTTGTACCAAGTGGTAGGGCACTGAAAAGGAGTTCAATTTTGTGTACAAAGGTCATGATAAGAATGTAAGTAAAGGATAGGTTTGGTGTGAGCATTATTTGACAAGGATGACTTTATATTAAGCAATTATATTCCTGCCAGAAAATATGTTGTATGAATTGTGAGGGTTAATACCCCAAGTGCTTTTTTTTTTAAAAAATTCTGTGAAATAATCTGATATGATTGGTCTTGACAGGCAATGAATCCAAACAGACCCGTCGTCTTTATAAACACAGGTGAGGCAAATTTCTATCTCAAGTTAAATTTTGCAGGCTTGTCAAATGCTATGTTGCTTAAACTCTTCAAAATTGTTGATGGGTGCATGTTGGGTTATCCAAAAATAGTGTATTTTTGGAGAATCCGACTTGGGTGTGGCATAAAAAATGAAGAGTCCATGTAACTTAGGTCAAATGCAGTTTAAATGTCCTTGTCCTAAACTGTTGCCTTATCCTTGTTTCCAAACTAGATTTGTTGCTTGCATTTGAAACAAATGATCAGAAAGCTGTAAATAATCCAATGGAAGCAAGTATCATTGCTGAGGTATGAATGCTTCTTGCTTCTTCCATGAACATCTTAATGACCATTAGCATCGGATCACAAGAAAAATATTAAGCTCCAATTTCTGTATAATTATTTTGGCCTACAGATTGTGTGTAGATTGTTGAGCAGAGGTATATTGGAGGATGATATAGGCATCATTACACCCTACAATTCTCAGGCCGATCTTATCCGGCAGGCTGTTTCCACATCAGTAGAGATACATACAATTGATAAATACCAGGTAATATTTATTCTGATATGATTACATTCTCGAAAAACATCTTATTCATAAGAAGCTGCTTTACCGCAGGGGATAATAGAAGGGAAAGAAAATCAGTAGACCAGCCTAAATAGAAGCATACTGCATAGTTGTCGAAGGTTATTCTTTGACATGTTGTGTGATTGTCAATTATATACCTAGGATAATCCAGTATATGGCTTTGATATGGCTATAGGAGCCTGAATGCCAGTTAAAGAAGGCAAAAAAATGACAGGCTTTCTATTTATGCAACAGAAATTTGGAAGCCTAAAACTTAACAATACCCTAGCCCAGAACAAGAAGTCTAATCTCACAATACTACTTCAGAGACACTAGCTTTGTTCAATGCAGACTTTGGCCTAGAAAAAGCTAAGTCCTCATACAATCAGTCCCCCATCTCTCCTCAACCGTTTTAAGATTATCTTGTGTCAGTTATTAGCGTCCCAAAAGCTGGTTTTGCAAATCATGAATGATCCCATCTACTCGGCTTGCTTTTAGAATCATTTTTCTTTGTCTCGAGGATGTCTTGCAGTTACATCAAAGTAACGTGATTACTTAGGTCTTAGGTATAAACTGATACATTTCTGGTCCTAATCTTAGTCTATGTTTGCAGGGAAGAGACAAAGATTGCATTCTGCTGTCCTTTGTAAGGTCAACTGAAAATCCAAGGAACTACATTTCTTCGTTGCTTGGAGACTGGCACAGGATTAACGTGGCTCTTACTCGTGCTAAGGTTTAGATGCGGTTCCTCTAAATGGAATTGCTCTTTTTGAAACTTTTTGCATAAGTTCATCAGTCTCCCAGTAATAATGTACTTCTCTTTTATTGATTGAACAGAAGAAGTTGATAATGGTAGGTTCATGTATTACGCTATCGAACGTGCCCCTGCTAAAGATTCTTATAGAAAAGGTGGAAGAGCAAGGTGGCATTTTGAGCGTCTCCAAGAAGGATATTGCTCATAAACCAGAATTGAGAAGATGTTCCAACCTGAGATGATGGTAAAGATATTGCACCCAATTTTGCTATTTGTGGTCATGTAAATTATTGCAAAATCTACTTCTCTAATGTAAATGTAAATATTGCGACCACATCCACCCAGTCACCCATTCTTCTGTAAAAAATAGAAAATCCTACAGTGAAATGAAGTACAAGGCCAAACTTACCAAAGAATGTCTGATGACTTGTTGGATTAATGGCTAGTATATTTTGCACTTTTCATCAATAACCGAAATGACAGGCATTGATCATCAAAAATTTAAATTTGCATCTTCAGTTTAGAAGCATTATGTTGTCATAGACCAATATTTTTTTTCTGAAACGGAACCAGTGTCTACTGCGTTTAACCAATCAAGTGAAAACTGTTATTATTAGATATGTTGAGAATGCTCGAATCTGATTTACATTTCATACTCGAACAGGCATAAAAATGAGCACAAATAGACGTCAGTAAAAGATTCTGCTCCACAATTGTGGTTTATTCCCCTACAATTATAAAACCAGCAAATGAAAGTTAGTATCTGAAGTATAGCAGCACCGTCATCACAGCCGAGAAAATAGGAAAAATGTATCCGTGCTTTGATGTTCAAGTAATTTTGTTAAAAGCTTGATGAAATTTTCAGAAAGGCTTAAAATGTATGTTTATGTAGTCAAAAAGACTAAAGATTAAATGACGCTGAAAATGGAGACCCGGGGGAGAACAGAATCGACATATATGGGAAGAGGAAAGGAAAACAAAAATAAAATTGTATCACTTAATAATGGTCAGTAGTCATTATGAGAATGGAGCCCATAGGTATGGTCCTAGTATTTAGTGACGTTGCATAAACAGTTTATTATGCACAGTTTTTACTATATACAAGTTACTTTTATCAAGCTCAACTCAAACATTTGCACATAAATCACAAACTGACAGGAAAAATCCTTGCAGATGGATACCAACAAAAATAATGAAAAAGTTTCTGTAATAAAGTTCATTGCACATGGCAACCGGAATTTCGGACTAGTTAACAGACAAAACTCCGAATAGTATAATCAACAAACAATGAACTGAAAGAAAATGAGTTGGGAAAAAAGAAACAAAAAGGGGAGCTTTTAATCAAATATCCTTCCTACCTAAAGCTCAGTTTGTTTCTCCTCAGTAGCTGTCGCAGAAAAATGGTGGACTGGGGATTTTCAAACTATTGAATTCACTGTTGGCTCTCTTCAAAAGGAATAACCTCTTTATCAACATTAATTACTTCCTCTATTTCAACTTCTTTTGCCTCGTATTCCTCCTCTTCGTCACTAGCTTCCCCATCACGCAACTTTTCCCTCTCCATTTTCTCCTCTTCATGCAACCGCTTCCACTCGCTAATCCATGCTTCCCATTCTTCTTTCAACTTCCTTCGCTTCTCACGATCTTGCTCACTCAACAGCAATGAAACATCCTGATCCTCTGCTTCATATTTCTTGCTGTACTTTTTCAAGTTCTTAGCAATCTCTTCCTCTTTCTCCTTGCTCAAAAAGGTTGGTGGCCTAGGGCGCCACAAAAACTGTGCAAACAAGCATTGCAACAATGAGTATAGAATGTCATGTAATGGGATATAAGAAGCATATTCCTTCAGAAAAAAGAAATAAAAAGGTATAGCCAAGCAAAGCTCAACCACACAGCAAATAGAAGACGACAGGGAAGCATATACACTCCTAGCAGTCAAAAGATACAGATCCTAACATATTTAACACACACCCAGCCCTAGAGCATCATGGAATTGTGTGCAAGGAAATCACTTCGAAAGGGGAGAAGAGGGGGGTAATGACCATCCCTAATATATAAATTTAGGAGGTCGAATAATTGAGTCGTGCTACCAAATCACCTACAGATAGGAACAAGGAGTACAGCAAAAAACAGAGAAAAGGTCAATATAGTCCCTCATCTTTGGGCATGAATTCAAAGTCATCCTTATTCTTTAACACAGCACTAATAGTCCTTATTGTTCTCTAAATTGGTGCACTTTTTAAAATCTCGCTCCAATAGCTGTTATTGTTCTAACAGAGAGCAGCTCATATGTTGTTTGGATGAGAGATGCTTTCCCCACAAAACTCAGACCTCTCCTGGTGTCTCCTCTCTCCCATTCGAGAGACCAATGGAATCTTTGTATGTGATTTTCTATTCTTGACGAAAAAATATTGGAAGTTGTTTTATATGAATGTCTGATGCGAAAAATCAAGCAAATAACCAAAGTCCAACAACTAGAGGCTGAAACCATGTTTCAGCAAGCTACGTCTCCCTTGATTGACACATCAACTATAATATAATAAAAGAAAACTGCATAAGATTATAAGATCAAAAAGTATCTTCATGAGGTGTGACTAATAAATGAAAGTTCGAAGTATGTCCCCGCTTTAGCATCAAATTCTAATGTATAACAACTGTTTGAGCAGAAACTGAAAATGCATCAATTTTACAAATAATAAGGGCTATTAGTGCTCCCCAGACCCCACTTGTGGGATTCCACTGGGTATGTTGTTGTTGTAAGGCTATTAGTGCTCTATATAAAAGAACAAGGATGATTTTGAGTCTTCAGCCTAGAAATAAGGGACTATTTAGGCTTTTTCTTGCAAACAACGCATGGTAATATTGTTACCTGGAAGAAATGATCCTTGAGTATCCTATACAACAGCTTTCCGTTGAAGGACCAAATGTTGAATCCATTTTCCATCTCATGAACTGAAGTAACAGCTGTCGCTACATACCTTGAATTGCAAAATAAAGCAAAAGGCATAAGGATCAAATAGGAAGGTCTTACAGAAAATTGATGAGAGCTAAGTGCAACTACCTTCCAGTCGGATCCCATTCGACATCTGTTGCCATAAAATGCTCAGCAGATGCCATGGTATCAAGCTCATCGACATCAAAAAATTCTAACTGTCCATTGAAACCTTTCAGTCCAGCCAAAATTATGAAGCGGCCTCCAGGTGACCAGTAGAGAGCATTAGCCTGCTTTCCCTTGAGAGTTGTCAGCTTTGAAACACGACCTGTGTTAGTGCCAGACCGCATAGAGTAGAAACTGACATCTGGCCTGGGGTTGTCACCATGGATAACAGCGAATCTGTGACCTTTAGGCTCCCAAGCAAATGCAATAATTTTATCATTCTTGTTGTCAAGCTCCAAAACCTCAATCGGAATATCCCGTTCTTTGATTCTGAACAGCTCAAAACCAGTGTATGTGCTTTTCTTAGTCTTCGTGTACCGGTCAACTTTAACAGCAAGGTAGTCACCATTACTTTGCCAATACATTTTGCAATCACTGACACTGAAGAGATTCTTTTGCCTCAACTCCTCTTTGCTTGGGATTTGCACAAGACTAACCTGTCAATTTAACACAGGTTTAGTTAAAATGCAAAGACACGTAGTTCCTACAAATTGCTGGCTGGCAACTTGCATAAAAGTTTTAGAACAAACCCTGGCAGGTTGATTTCCGCATTCAGGAACAAAAAGTGAAAGAATTGGATCTGTTGGTGACCAGCTAAAATCCATAACATTTTCAACCTTGATAGATTTTTTGTCAATAAGTGAGAAAGTCTCTGTTTCATAAACAGAGATGACATTCTTTCCTATTCTTGCAAAGTACTTGTCCTCTTTACCACCACTCCACCTGAAATCATCTAAAAAATAAAGTTAAAAGAGTACCCCACCATCCAAATTTCTTTATATTTCTATGTTGTCTCATATTTAAGTATGAGATCAAGCATGCAAGAGTTTGCAGATGTTAGGAATGAGTAAAAAGAGGTAGTAGAGAATGATAGATCACCTGAATACTGGCCAGGACACACCAGTAACACCTCCAGTTCCTCCAACTGCAAATTCATCAGCGCTTCCCTTAAAATCTCTCATCACTTTTCCAGTTCTCACGTCAAAAATATTTAGCACAACCCTCTGAAAGAGATCTGAGTTAGAGAGAATATCCAGTATGGCCACAACTGGGTATACAAACACAATAAAGGTGAGACTTACGTGAGTATCACGAGGGTTACTTGGTTCATGGCTGCTGTAAGTCACCAGATATCTCTCACCGGGGGAGAAATCAATCAGCTTTACCTGCATTTGAATCCTGTAGAGCTAAGTCACAGAAACCTGCAATATTTAGAGAAATAAGCATGAAATTAACCTGAGGATGTGCATAACGCATGAGGCGGTTGAAAGTAGCGGCACCACCCCAAATTGCAGCACCTTGTCTGTGAACTGTTGCCAAGTAAGTTCCCATAGGGGACCACTGAACAAAACTCTCAGTCCAGTACTGCACTCAAAGAGACATCATTAGCAAAGTTTAGTAATGACCATCTGGATGAAAGAAAGAAATATCCTTTGAAGGATGCAGTTTCTGTACAGAAGCATTTTATTTTTTGAAAATATGAGATCTTAAACAGTACAAACAAGAACAACCATGAGTGGACAGTTAAATGAGCAAAACGAGAATACAAGTCCACTTACCAAACGTTTATAAACAAGCTCAGGCTTCAATTGTCTTGCATCATTCCAGAGGACCTCTGTATCATTGCCAGCCCGAATCACATACTGGTCTCTAGCTTTCTCATCAGTAAGCCACTTTAGCAGCATCTCCTGCCAGCCACACAAACATCTCAGTAATAGTAGATGAATGAAAAACTGACACTGGCATTTATGACTCAGTGCTGGCTGAGGAAAAACACAGAGCAGGTTAAGAGCCTAACCCCTGGAACATAAGGCTTGATCTCTGGGGGAGCCCACTCATCTGGAACTTTCAGGAACTTCTCAATGTCTTCAAACATGTTAACAGCAAATATATGTGACCTATCTAACTTGTATCCATGTGTCTTCTCCTTACTCAACTCAGCTTCCTAGAGCAGCAAAAAATAGCAAAATGGTGCTGGTTAGTCATTCGAACTTAGGTAAGCGAATTTCAATCACATCAAGTTGATAACATGAACAGGCATGAAGAACTGTGATAAACAAACAATAATGCATGAGCATTCAAACAATTTGAGATATTAGTCATGCATCACCAAAGTGCAGCTCCTAGGTTTTTCAAGACACTCCAACAGTGACACACTCCACTGACAAGGGCACTAAAGTGACTATGGTTCCTCTTTTGAGGTAATGCCTACCTTGAAATGCATAACTAGTCATGTAAGCTTTACATGACTATTTATTGCTATTTTGTTAATTAACTAGTAGCACTAGTACATTAGTCAGTTTCAAATGTTGCAGATCCATTTCTACCTTTTAGTTCATAGTTGGATACTACTATCAAAAAAAGTGCATAACAAGTGAACACTGAGCAACTTGCTGCACTTAGTAATACACGGATCACAATATTTGAGCCATGCAAGTTCCACATGTCCACCTCACACAAGCACGACTTGAAGTATAACAAATCTAGGATGCAGCCAAGACAAGTTTATAATCAGTCAGCATCTAAGTAAAGAACAGATTATGACACTATATAATTTCTCAGAGTAGATGACATGGAGCTAGCCTGTGAGCATTTTACTTCTTTTGTTGAAATTCCCATTTTTACATATCTTTTATCCATTCATAATCACATACTCCCTCGTCCCAATATATGTGATGGCGTTTGACTAGGCACAGTCTCTAGGAAAGAAAGGAAAATTTCTGAAACTTGTGGACTAAAATAAGGGACAAATACTTGTGAGGCTACAAATCATCTCATTAGGGATAATGATGGGCATTTTAAAATAAAATTGTTACTAAATATAGAAAGATGTCATTCTTTTTTGAATTGTCTAAAAAGAAAAAAGTGTCACCTAATTTGGGACAGAGGGACGCTAAGCAAGAGATATGCACATAGAAAATACAAATCAAAAGTCAAGACAGAAACAACATATTCACCTGCCACAAACATAAAGATGGTAGAAGAATTAATAAAAATCACATCTCTCAACAATTCTGTTACAAGTCTCAAGCATTTTGTCTATAAAAATAAGATACTCTATGGCTGCTAAAAGAGACGAATTGGAGTACCTGAGGAGTATTATACTCTATAAAGCAGTATCCAAGGGTTTTCTGAGTCTCAGGATCAACAGGCATATAGAGACCACCTTCCTTAATAACACCAAGTTGGCTGTAAATTTTCCGAACTACTCCTTCCAATTTCTCAAATTTCTCTTTAGGCACAACTGGAAGATTGTCCACCACCAGTATGTTTCCAAAACCTGGATCAAACTCCAACGGGTCCTCCGCCATCAAGTCATCATCGTCACTGCCCTCGTCACATCCAAAAACAGCACAAATTCAAGACCCAAGAAAAAGTTTTATAAAACATAGCATATGAACTAAAAAACAATTTTACGAAAAATTAAACTCAAACAAAAGAAACAAAACTAAGCAGAACAAATAAGAATGGATATATAAATCAAGATATTGACCTGATTATGAAAATATAAATCAAGATATTACAACCCACAAACTCAAAAAACACAAGAAAACCGCTAAAAATTTAACCTTTACAGCAAAGACAGTAAAAATCCATATATAAATAGAGATTGTTGACCTATATAATCAAAACTCACAATGCAAAACCGTAAGATATTCAAAACCCATATACAATAATAAATGATCATAAACCAGAGATACCAAACGAAAGAAAACACTAAAAATCAAATCTTCACAACATAATTTGCAAACTCAATAAAAGAACGGTAAGAGAAACCCAGTAATAGCAGTCGGTATGAAAAATCAATATATTGAACTGGGTAGAAATAAGACAATAAATCCAACAAAACTAAACACCCAACAAAAAGGTAAAAACTTTCCAATCTTCCGAACCAACCCATCAACCAAAGCCATAAACTCAAACTCAATAAACTTACAAATGAAGACTTTATAACAAAGAAACAAAACCCATAAAAGCTGCATATATAAAACAAAACACTGCAGATTTTACAGCAACAAGTGCAAGATTCAGACCTGGGTATGCCTAAATTTTCACCAGGAGGAAGATGAATCGAGTCGAGATCGATATGTGTAAGATCCACACCAAGCCTATCGGATATGGCTCTGATTTCTTCCATAGAAACCACTTCCGACATGATTGAACTCTACTTCTTTGCTCCTTGCTTAACTTTTTTGCTGTGCTCAATATGACTATGAGACGGTGCGGAGATAGCCACTTTGAATTGGAGCTCAAAGACAAGTTTGTGCGATTAGGCCTTAAAGATAGAGAGCAATATGCAGGCACAAGGAGGGAAGTAGGGTTTTATGTCTTCTCCGGGTAAACGGGTCGATTCTGCGGGCAACCTTTAACCTATATCAGTAGTTAACTAATACCAGCAAAATTTATATCACTGGAAAAATATTATAATTATACTAATATTTTAACCTTATATAAATCATACTTATACACAAATATGAATTAAATTGAATGTCATATTATAATATTTTATATTAAATTACGTTGCATAAATATTTTATTTTAATAGACAAAGAGCGTATTTTTTTTTATTAAATATGTATAATAATAACTATTCGAAATTTAGATAAAATCCTAAACTACATTATAAAAGTTATGTGCATGAACCGAGAAAAAAAATTGTCATATCAAACTTATAAGATTGATAATTTATTTATAAAAACAATATAGACTAGATTCATAAAGATACATTTGAACTATATATATAATATAATTTTTAATTTGAATGAAAAAATATATAGGTATTAAAATGTGAAAAATACAAGATTATCTATAAGAACGAGAGTTTTATAAAAGTATAAAATAATTTTATATGTGATCATTTGATATTTTTTGAATTGATCTGAAAAATGAGAAAAATATTTGTTATGTCAATTTCGCAGAACTGACGTTTCTATAAATATATATAGAATATGTTTATACAAATATGCTTAGGGAAAAAAATAGGTATTAAAATGTGAAAAATGTGAGTTCAAACTTGCGAGATTGAACATATTTTGAAATCATGGTTTAATTCAGACATAAACGCGAGAAAAAAGTACTTTTTGAATTAATATAAAAATTGAATTAAAAATATGAATTTATTTATGCAAATGAATTTATGAAATAAATATGAATTTGATTACAAATATCAACAGTTGCTTTAAAACTTAATATATGAATTATATTTATACATATGAATTTATTCGGTATAATTCATTATTTTTAAATCTGTTTTTTATAAAATTAAAAATTTATCTAATTAAATTCTTTCGACTTCTAATTTTTCTTAGAAAATGTCATCTCTAGTAAATTGTGTGTTGGATTGTGATATTAATAAAATGAAATTTGTGAGTATTTTTATATTCTAAACTATTTATTTGATCTCAATTAACTTATCGATTCTATTATTTTCTTCGATAAAGGACCAACTCTATTATTATTATTTTAAAAAAATATTTTTAAACATTAAAGATGGAAATATTAATACAACTACTAAACATAAAAAATAAGACAGATTTTTGGATGTAAAAAATTATTCAAGGCACATCATGAAAAGTGTCTCTAGAATAGACTTTCACCTCTATCATGGTGTCAAAATTTTTTACTATACATTTGAATAGAAGTTTCATAAGTAATTCAGAGTAAAAAAAAAAAAAGTGATTCTAGAAAAGTGTTTAAAGGATGAAGAACCAAAAGGTCTAAATTTCAATTGTGATTTTTAAAAGGTCTCACTCCATCTAGTATAACTTGTTCACCAATCAAAACCCCCTTGTAAAACTATTGGTGGAATAACGAGGTTATAGTGTTGAAATAAATTGTGAGATGATTTTATTTCATAGTAAATATAATATTTAATTCAAAGACTAGAATTTTTTTTTAAAAATTGCCTCAATTTATGTTGTTTGATTATCATATATATTAATTTTATTTATATTTTTAAACAATTATATATATTATGACTAGTAAAAAAAATTGTATCATATATTGAGAAAGATATATTTAAATATACATATTTCTAAAAAATAATCTCTGTTAATTATCAACACTATTAAACCATCCTCAATTCAAGCTTTCATGTTAATCAAATCTCTCTCTCTCTCTCTCTCGTAAACCTCCATCTTTATCATCATTGTCTCTCTTCCTTTTTTCTCTCTACCATGATTTTCACCATTACGGCTTAAAATTAAAATCGAAATAACAACACAACAATTTGAGGTTTGTGTATATTTAATCATTGTTCAAAGTTATGTATTTATGATATATTTTAATTTGTTTTGTCTTGTAATTTTTAAAAGTTAAGGTAAAACTTCATTGATTTAGAATTTTCTTAGTTATTTTTTATGGCTAGTGATTCTCCAAACGAGATGAATGTATATATATTGTTGATTAAAAAATAACATGAAAATTATCACTGCGACTCTTAATAGTTTCAATCACTTAAATTTGAGAATCAAAAGATACAACAATTTTGACGAACAAAGGAGAAAAATAATATGTAATTTGTCGCAAATGGAAAGAGTGTTTAAGATAATATGTAATTTACTGCAAATGGAAGGAGGGTTTATGCAATATTTGTGATAAAATCTTAACAAGAAAAAAGATGAGGAGTACTTTTTGGATAGAGTTGGAACTATTAATGTATCTGATACATTATTGATGCATCTGACACATTATTAAGTTAAGATTTTATGTATTTGATTTTCATTAGTGTATCTAACTAAGTGTATATGTATTTGAATAAATATGCATGTATTGAAGATTTGCACATGTATATGACAAATTATTGATGTATCTTCCATATATTATGTTTTTGACACATTATTGAATTAAGAATATATATATCTAGTTTTTTATCAGGGGAAAAACATAGATTTCCCCGTAAACTTGTCTTGAAAAGCCGATTACACGTTTAAACTATCAAGTCGATCTATTACACTCCTAAAAGTGAATTCATTTTTCCCCTAAAATTAACGTGGTAAAAAAAAAAACTGCGCATCAGATAAAAATTAAAACTAAAAAGAAATTAAAAAAATCAAAATACCCCACTCCCCATGTCTCTTTTTTTTTTCACACCCCACTCATTATCTTCTTCATCTTCACACCTTACTCATTATCCTCTTCTTCTTCATTATTTATATTTCATCACCAATTCTTTATTTTTCATCATAAATCTCAAAGTATAAGATAACAAACTAACATCGAAAAATCTTCCTCGGCCATTGTCATCACCGTCATTGTAGTCCATAGTGAATCTTCAAATGTCTTTGAAACATAAAGACATGTATTTAAACCCGATGGAAGCTTTGCATTCACTTTTTATTTTGAATCTTGATTTTCTTCAAAAATCCATGAAGAAAAAGAAAAAATCTAACTAAAATTCATAAAAAATTGAACTTTAATTCAATGAGGTTGGTAAAATATTAGGATTTATTTGTAAAAATAATAAAAAAAATTTGGTGCTTTGTATTTAGATTTTTGATAATGGTGGTGGGTAAGAAAGAAGGAAAAAATTGAAATTTACACGTGCCAAGACAAATGCTCCTACACACAAATTTCGAGAAAAACACTTAAGATCCTTTTGGATCTCAGGAGTCCCATTCCGGTGGACTTCTTCTATCGAAATCTTCCCTATTCTTCTACCCAATCATTATAGTTGCCGGAATATTCCTACCAAACCTTTCTTTCTTTCTTCTCCCTCCAACCTTCTCTATTCTAGGACCACCTCTCTTTTCGCCTTACCTCTTTCTTACAATGATCATTTGGGAGAATAGGATTTACTTTAATGCAGGATTCAAATCTTTTGACATCACGAGATGGATAACAAACATAATAGTTTGGTATGAATAGGTTGAGGAAGTTGCAGACTGGTGAGAAGGTTAGAGATGAGTCACAACACTATGGAATGAATTTGCTTTACCCTGAGGAAGCTTCTAAGGACCTAAAGAATCTTACTAGAAATGGAGAATGTCATAAGGAGGGGCAGAGCATTTAGTACTAGGAAGAGAAATGAACATGGAAGATACATGAGCATTCTCTCTTTAAGTAAGGGGGAAGAGCAATTTTGATCATCCCAGGGACAATATTGAATGTTGATCGGTGTGACATTGCTTTTAAAATTGAAGAGTTTATTAAATACCCAAAGAATCAGGATATGGAAGATCCACCCAGGTTAACTTATGCCAACTACCCTTATGCAAAGGTAGTTAGAGACAATAAATGATTCCCAAAGAGATCTGGAGCAATAGAAGTTAGAAGAGATAAGGGGGTAATAAAAATTTCAGTTAAACCAGGAGTTCAACAGTCAGGGATTTTAAATAGATGTCTAGTAGGGGGTCTAAAAGATAGGTGCAAGGAGGGGACTACCTTGAGTGAAATAAGGAGATGGTCTTCAATTTCTTGGAAAAACACCTTTGGAGTAAGCATCTATGAGCTGAATAATAACAACTTTCTATTCGAATTTTCCAATAGATTCATGACAGACCAGGTTGTACGACAACAATGGTATTGGCAGAAGAAAAAAATCAATCTCAAATGGTGGAGCCCTATAGAAAGATGTACATCAATCTCTAGATATTCAAAGGAAATTTTGATCAGAGCCGTTGGAATGCTACTACAGTTATGGTCGCACAAAGTTTTTCAAGAAATTGGAGAAGTTTGTGGGGGATGGTTGGCTACGGAGGAAGAAACAAAGCTCAGGAACCACATGAAGTGGGCCAGAATATTAATCGCGAATGAAGAGAAGAACATTCCAAAAGAAGTCGCAATCTCACATCATGGGCTTAAGTTCTACATCCCAATCTTGGCTGAGTCAAATCCCAAATTTGAAATATTATCGGAGTCAATCAGAGCTAGTGTCGAAAAAGATGATAGAGGGCATTACCCAGTGAACTTTATTAACTAGTTGACAAACTAGGGCAATCTCCGTAACAAAGTATCAATATCCCATCATATGTGAGACCTTCTTTTTCTTTTCCTTCCATGTACGAACGACTGGACTTGAATAGAGATAAGACGAATAGCTCATAGATGACCACTAGGGGGAAAAAAGTCAAAATCATATGCACAGCACATGAAGGCTTTTAAAGAGAAAAGGACCAATAACTCTTTAGGCTTAACACAAAAACTAATTGGGCTAGACCCAACAACCCATTTTATTTACAACAACTTAAATGAATTTAGGTTTACCTCCTCAATTAACGATGACTTCTACAAGGTTTTTCTTAGCACTTCCCAACAACAAACTGCCCTAATGGACACACAAATAACAGAGAAGAGAACAAAGGTTGAGTAAGGCAGAATATAGTGGAAATTGAGGGGGACGTTTATAGCTACACAAAGGTTAGAGCATCCCAAAAACCCTGAAAGTAAGGGCAACCTATAGAAGTGATAAAAACTGGGAGGTAGAGGAGGCTGAGCCTTTCTACACCCAAACACAGCTAATGATATAAGACAAAGAGAAAAATATTTCACTGTGGGTTCAATAAAATATGGTGAAATTAGAAAAAATGCTAGGGATAGACTTCCAAAGACATGAAGAGGAAACTCTTGGAACTTCTACTTCAAGTAGATAGTAACCGAAGAGTAAGAAGAATGGAGACTGATGCAACATTTAAGAAGACTAGAATCAAAGATGCCTAGGAACTCAATAACTTGGTAGCCTTTGATGTTAAATTTAAAAGTGGTGGAAACAAGACAAAGGGGAGAATTAACCATAATATTTCCTGATGCAATTCAAATTAATTTTATGGAATGTGAGGGGATTGAATTGTAGAGAGAAAGAAGACTTGTTTAAAGTATGGTACATGAGTGGAATACAAATATTTATTGTTTCCAAAAAACAAAGTTGGAGGGGAATATTTCAGAAGTAGTAAAACAAATATGGGGAAATAGATGGATCAAATATGAGTATTTGGAAGCTAGTGGGACAAGAGGGGGTATATTGATGATGTGAGATGGAAGAATATAGAAGGGAGAAGTTCTTGAGACTGGTTCATATACTCTAACTTGCAAATTTGAAGCACAACTCCAAAGTTTTTCTTGTCATATTACTGGGGTGTATGCACCAAACTGTTACATTGAAAGAAGATCAGTATGGGAAGAAATTGGTGATGTCAGAGGTTTGTTTCAAGGGCCTTGGGCTATTTGTGGTGATTACAATGTTTGTAGGTTTGTCTAAAAAAAAAAGTTGTGTTAGAAGAACAAAAGGGATGACAAAATTTTTAGATTTCATTGAAGATATGGGGCTAATTGATCTTCAAATGGAAAATACAACCTTTACTTGGTATAAAGGGGTAACCATGAAGCAACTTTCAGAATAGACAAAATTCTATTTTCAAAAGAATGGGTTGGAAGCTTCAACAACCTGAAGTTAATCCCTCTTCAGAGGATTATTTTAGATCATATGCCACTAGTTCTACAAGGTGGGACCTAGAACAAAAACAAAATGTATTTTAAGTTTAAAATTTGGTGGCTAAACATGGTCAGGTTCACCGATAGAGTTAGAGACTGGTGGAACAATTTCAATTTTGAGTGGAGACCTGACTATGTATTGGCCTGTAAAGTGAAAGTCTTGACGAATAAACTTAAAAAAAATAGAGCAAAGAAGTTCAAGAAAATCTAGGCTTACAGAGAAAGAAGATGTTAGATGGGATGACAGATTTTGATTCGATGGTTAAAAATAGACCTCTATTGAAAGAAGAGTCCATAAGAAAAGGTAAGATGCTACTGAAATATGAAAATCTAATTAAGAGAGAAAAAATTGCTTAGAGACAAAGATCACGAACCCTATGATTGAAAGATGGAGATAGGAACACTGAGTACTTCCACAGAATTGCAAATGCTCATAAAAGATACAATAACATTGATCAACTAGAGGTAGAATGTGAGATCACACAAGATACAAATAGAATTGAAAAAAGAGATAATTATTTTTTATCAAAGGCTCTACACAAAAACTTCCTAATGGAGACCAACTAGAAATTGTCTAAATTATCCAGTCATTTCAATAGAGGAGAAAGAAAGTTTGTAGAGAAACTTTGAAGAAAAGAAAGTGTTGAGATGTCTCAAGCTATGTGCAATGGATAAAGCCCTAAGACCTAATGGTTTCATCATGGGCTTCTATTCCAAGTGTTGTAAGATTGTAAAACATGACATAATTAAGGCATTTCAAAATTTCCATGAGTAAGAAGTCTTGGAGAAAAGCTTAAATGGTATTTTTATTGCCCTAATTCTCAAGAAGAAATGTACTATTGAATTAAGGGACTTCAGACCCATAAACTTGATAGGCAACATTTATAAAGTCTTCTCCAAAGTCTTAACAGAGAGATTGAAAAGGGTAATGAAAATATTGATAAATTCTCAATAGATGACATTTATTAAAGATAAACAAATTATGGATAGGAGTCTTACCGACAAATGAAGTTGTAGGATCAAGAATAAAGCTGAAGAAAGCAAGAATATTGTGCAAACTTGACATTGAAAAAGCCTATGACCATGTTAATTAGGGATACTTGCTAGATGTTCTAGAGAAGATGAGACTTGAGTCGAAATGGATCAAATGGATAAAATTATGTATAACTTCAGTGAATTTCTATGTTTTGATCAATGGTAAACCAACAGGATGCTTTGGAGCTCAAAAGGGCCTTAGGTAGGGGGATCCTTTATTCCCTTTCCTTTTTTGCTAGTTATGGAAAGACTAAACAACATGCTCAAAATAACTAACACAAATGGTTGGTTCAAAGGTTTTGATGTGGCCAGAGATGCAAGGGAAAACTTAGAAGTGACTCATCTGTAGGGCTAAAGAAGAGCAACTCAGATATCTGAGAGTAATTTTGGTCCTATTTGAAGTAATTTTTAGGCTACATATAAATTGGAGAAAGTGTTTTCTTTATCTCATTAATGAAGTAAACATCATGGAGGTACTGAACTCTATTCTAGGTGGACAAGTTGGGGCTCTTCCAACTACATACCTTGGGATGCCTTTGGGTGCTAAATTAAAGTCCAAAGAGATGTGAAATGGTGTAATAGAGAAGTGTGAGAAGAAATTGGCTAGATGGAAGGGGTAATACTTGTCTCTGAGAGGAAGAGTAACTCTTATTAACTCAGTTTTAGATGTTATGCCTACATATATGATGTCTCTATTTTCCATTTCACCAAGAGTCACTGATAGATTGGACAGGAGTAGAAGAAAATTCCTATGGCAGAGGAACAAAGAAAGGAAAGGTTACAATCTGGTTAAATGGAAAGATCTATTAATTGAAAAAAGATTTAGGGGTTTGGGGATTAAAAATTTACAGAACCATGGTAAGGCCCACATAATGAAATTGTTATGGAAGTATGCTAATGACAAACAAATGTTACGAAAAAAAGTCATAAAAATCAAGTATGAGAGTGAAAATAGATGAATGACAAAGGAAGTAATTTCTCCATATGATGTGAATTTATGGAGATCTATAAGGGCCTTGTGGGATCATTTCAAGATCAAAATCAAGGTCAAAGCAAGGAAAAGGGAAAAAACAAGCTTTTGGGAAGATGACTGACATGTGATGAGGATTTTGAGGAATATCTATTATGTGACAACCCTCGTCAGAGGATGCCACTACTGTAAATTCTAGGCTTACGTAATACTTGCAAAATATTAAGAGTTTAATACGTGACATATTAA